>JAJJWW010007339.1:600000-870593 GCA_023531295.1 Papaver armeniacum | reverse complement strand
AGCAACTAAACCTCTAGTTCACCTAGTTCTGTCTGTGTCCCCGCGCCTCCAACTTGTAATAAGTCACGCACTTGGAACAATTCCTTTGGTTCGTATTCCAAACAGTAAAGGAACAACAATATGTTCGGTAACAACTATTTTCAATCAAGTGATATGAGTTTGACAAAAGGCTCTTCCGTTTATCCCAATAAACTCCTTTGTTAGGTCCTTAGATCTATCTTATCAATAACTACCAAAGTAATTGTCAAGATTATGCAATCAATACTTTTAATCACCAAGAAACGTATTGATGCCGATCTACTTAACTAATCAATCAAATCTATCACAAAGATAAACCGATTATAGTTGGATCCTCCAGCCGATCAAGTTTTGTGCACACCAAAGATTATGAACCAAAATCAGAAATCTTCTTCGTCTTCAAATCTTCTTAGATCTTCAATAAACACCTGCACGCAATCAACTTGAATCTCTTGTGATCAATCACACACATAACGAAGTCTGTTAACAATGGATTATCACAAGACGTCTTTAGATCTACAAACAGTCTGAAGATCCCCGTCAAAACTTCGATCTAGTTTGAGTGAATCTTATATCATTAGAGAAGATTCTCAAGCATAAACAAACTAGGTGCAATCAAAGTTCAACAACCGTTAGTCTATCAAATCAATCGAAAACAAATAATAAACTGCAATTATCTAGTTTCCCACCAACGGTACTCGTAGAGCTTCCCAATCCCAAGAAGTCTTTAAAATGAGCGGTCGTAAGAGATTTCGCCTAATTAGGTTACTTTCCTCTCCGAATAGACGTCTCCACCAGTAACAACACAACAAGGTAGTTTTGCTGGCTCTGATGATTAGTTTTCTTGAAATGCAAACTTCGATATTTATAGATCAAAGAAGTTTGGACACCAAGGAATTTCCAAAACCGAAAATATTCTCAAGATATGCAATATATTTCCAAATTCGGTTTCCATAATTCCTGGAAATGCTTTGTCCAAATATTGACCGAAATCTCAGTAGAAAATCTCCAATTAGTAAATGCACATTACCAATTTTTATTTTCTAAAGATATGCATTTTAATTGCTGGAAATTAAAAGCATATAAAACTAAAAACCTTAATTAAAAGATTCTCAATTTATTTTGATCCGGGATTCTCCTTTTGCTATTAAGGAATATCTTTGAACAATAAAAGATAAGAGTTACTTCACATGTTCAAAGTATGTCGACATCTTTACTTTGTAGATCCTTTTTCATATCTACAATCTTGGAACCGATTTGCCACACTTTCAAAAAGAGTTTAAAATTGGTTTATCTGACTTCCAAGAACTATGTGATTGATTATCCTATCAAATCACCAAACATGGGTTTCACGGTTCTACCAAAACAAGTTTCGGTTCTACCTTCACGTGGGTACTAGAATTAGTCACGTGATGAGTGCCAAATATTGCATATTTATACACCTTTTTATTGGCATTTAACTCATCTTTTGTGCTCAAGAATCAGATATTATCCCAGATTCTGTGTTTTCTTTGTTTTCAAGAATAAATATTTGTATTAATTAATTTTGTGTTTTTAGGTAGTAAATAAAGCTCGGAGAAATTGAGGAGCCAAAAGAGCAAAGAATTGGAGACGAGCATCTATGGAGCAGAAAGCCAAAGCCCGCGCACGAATCGGCCACGCACGGGCGCACGCACGCATCGGATCGCCCGAGCCGTTGAGATTTCTATCTCCCACATCCAACGGTCGCCGCTTCCACGCACATCGAAGTTTGTCTTGCTCCCGCTCAACATCAAACCGCCCGATTCTCCTTGAGCCGTTAAGATCTCACTCATCCATATCCAATGGTCGCTCCTGCATGAACATCATCCTTCTCTGCACCTGCTCAACACCGAAACTCCCTATACCTATACCCATTCGACCTAACCCATTTTCCCTTCCATCTTCTCTTTCTTCTTCCCCCATACCTCTGCAGAGCTCCACCTCCTTCACCCATATCTCTGCAGAGCCATCATCTCCACCTCCATACCCTGTCACCACGCAGCTACACCAACAACCGCCTTCACCCCTCCTAATCGCTCTCTAGCTCTTTCGTAGCTTCTTCCTTAGGAGCTAAGAGAGAGATAGACAGAATTAGGTTAGGGTTTCATCAATAGTTGAGGGAAAAATCAGAGTAGTCAATTCAGAGCCGCAGGAGCAGAGGAGACAGCGATTCAGAGACGTGGGTGAGAGAGGTTTACTTTTAATTTATATTTTGAAGTAAATTAGGGTTTGAAATTGGCATGTATAAATAGAAGAGGTAGAGGATGTTTTTGGGTATGCCTGGGTTAGCCAGAGCACCAATTTAGGTTTAATTTGTGTTTTATTATTTCCTCTGATGTTTTAATCACATTGGCTAGGGGGTTGAGATGAAACCCATAATCTGTTGCTAAGATTTGTTCATATTTTGATATTGTTCTTGATTGAGCTTTATTGTTTAGGATACATATAATCAGAACACTTTTGCATATTACTTTCACAATGTATGCCATGTATGCATTGTAGTCAGGTTATTTCTATGTTAAATGTGTGCAATTCATGCTTCATTGATCATTATTGATCCTTAGACTAGTTGTGCCCTGAGAAGACAGCTAGTGCTTGGGAAAGATACTCTAATTGTGATTAAAATATCCATCTTAAGATAGGTTGAATCATCTAAGTAGTGAAAACTGATTTGTGATTAGTTGTACTATGACAAGACAGCTAATACTAGGAATTAGTTAATTGCCTTGGTTGATAATAAACCATCCATTGAGACCCTGGATAAATGGCAGACTTTCCATTACAAGGGACGAGAACATTATAAGAATTGAACCGACTTAGCCGAGATTAGGTGGAGGATTCGATACCCTAGTGCTCTCTATCTCGTTACAATTTATCTTGTCGTTTTAGTTTAGATTCACACCACAATACACCTCAGTCGTATCGACACCAACTCATAGTTCATTACACACTTGCTTGAATTCGGTTTAGCATAGCCCTTGATCAACCATAGCACCACAAGTTCTTGTGGGATCGACCCGTATTTGCCCTGTCTACATTGTAGACACCGTGCACTTGCGGTTATAACAAGTAGGCACATAAAATATAAACACATTTAAAGGCCTACCATCACGCTAGTTACCAAAACTTGGTTGACTAGGCACTAGGATCGGTTACCACATATATATGGTATATAACTTGTATTTGGTGCACATGTCCATAGGATCGGTTCCCAATAACTAAAAAAGTGTTGCACATGTTCATAGGATTGGTTCCCAATAACTATAATTTTGTTGCACCTCTTACAAGGATCGATTCCCCTTTTGTGATCGGTTGCACCTCTTACTAGGATCGGTTCCCAGATGACTAGAGTTGGTCATACCAATAGATCGATTATACCATCTCAGGTGATTACTTAAGATCGGTTTCACTAATAAAAGTCATACCAATACAAAAGTCAGGCCTTGTGAATAGTTTTACCAAGATACATAAACAAGTTATGAGCGTTAATACTAAACACACATATTGGTAATTCAAAAGATTTGCAATGAATAACAAATACCAATAAGCCTAGCGATTTCCCTTTCGATTCACAAAACAAGTTTATGAATGTTCTTCCTTTAAACGAATGTAAAACATTATTTCCTAGGAAGAAATCTTCACCCCATACCCATACATAATCATAATAGCCATCAAACGATTATGTCGATGTATTATATACGAAGTTCAAAAGATAAGCGTTATACTTCGTATTGTATTCCTTAATACTATGTCTAACTAGAGTATAATCATTCATAGCTTCGCATTTATGTTTTCAATATGCACGACTTGAAAGATACGTTAGGGAATGAAACAGTTCAAGTCAAATATTACTAACCTCAAGTGGAAGGATGATGTCGTCGTTGTAGCTCCTTACTTCTTAACATTCTTCAAGTCTTCACGTAATACTTGTAATGTCTCATATCCTAATACTTTCAATCTAACCTATACGAAGTTGACTCTAGTACATAATCAAGCGACTCTTTAAATGAGTTTTGGTTCACTAAAATATGACAACCAAACTTGACATACCAACGCTTGATGGGTTCAACCGAGCTATGCTCTAAAAATCTCCCCCTTTGTCAATTTTAGTGACAAAACTCTTACATCATATGGATAAACAAATTACAAGAATTCATTATACATACGCTTGATTCCCAAATTCAACAAAGACAATAACTCCGTATACATTCAATCCATAAATGCCGCTGTTGACATTATAATAACAAAGCTAATACTCCCCCTAAAGGTAAGATAGATAGATTTTCAATCCGCACGTCTTTGTTATTCCCTTATCAATATGATATGCTACTCCCCCTAGTCTATGCTTTACTCTTTCGTTAGATATAACGTTTAAGCACCAATGTCCTTTCCTTAGTGATACCAAATCAATATCAATATCACTTGTTTACTCCATATATTTCTCCCCCTTTTTGTCACAAAATGACAAAGGTACAAGCAAATAAAAGAACAAACCGAAAGGATCTTACAAATCTCAAAAGACTTGTAACCTATAAGAGTTAAGCACGAGGGTTCCACACACCATTTTTGATAACCAATATCAAAACCGAAACTACAAAGTAATTTTGTTTTGATATGTTACCAAGGAAACAATTGCCCGAAGCAATTTTCCCTAATAGTTTAGCAAACCAAAAATCGACTAAGCACCTTAGTTCCTTTGCTAAACCGATTGCACAAATACAATCGCTTGTTCGATAAGACCAAAATAAAGATCAGAATTGACTCTATTTTTCTCATCAGGTTCTAATTATTCAAATAATAACTTAGACCTTTCACTTTTAAACAAGATAAGTACTAGGTTAGTTAACTAGCATTTCTTGTTAAGGTATTCGATTAGACTTGAATAACCGAAACCTCCACTTTGATAAGTCTAACTAAGATCAAAATTAACTTAGTTTCTCTTATCCGGAATCAAATTGGACTAAACAATTCATCCCGAAAACCTTTTTTTTTGTTAAGCCATAAACAATTCATACAAACCAAGTAAATCAACTTGCATAATTATTTACCTCAACCGGAAGCAATTGGAACAACATAGACATTAAAGCACCGCAATTGCACCGTAAATTTTGTAAGCCTAAACGATTGATACCAAACAATAAAGCAAGATAACAATAGTTTTTCTTAACCGGAAACAATTGAATCACACACACATCCATACACAGATAATGAAATAAACATCAATTGTACCGAAATTTTGTTAAGCAAAAGCAATAAATATATGCAATAAAATCAGGCTTTTCTTAAACAGGAAAACGATTAACTAACAAATTCGTTACCTCAAGTTCCACATCCTCTTCTCCATTAATGTTTGCATCTTCCCAGGGAGAATTGATACCAAAATATCACTATGTTGTCATCCTCTTGCAAGACAAAAGAACAACAACAACCAACCTTTACCAGAGAAAGGTTGTAATCCGGTTTAAACTTATGCAATGCAAAAGTTGAAACCCCGAAACACATATGATTTTATGCTAAACCAAACGATTCAACATATTGTGACTTTTTCAGATATTGTTTCAATCAGAACCCCTCATGATCCTTCGATAAAGCCTACCAACATGGGCTAGAACTCAATCCCACTAATTCAAAAGTCACCCAAACCATAAGGGTTCACACCATATGAGATCGAATATTAAGGTTAAGAAAACCAAAATCAAACATCCCATAAACATACATAACAATAAGATAAAGCATTCAAGCACAGGATATGTAATCAAAAACTATCACTAGAAAAATTATAAACCAACAATTTTATTCATAATAAGATAGTTTTATTCAAAATAGACCTTATTGAAATAATCAAAAAACTAATGTCTATTTTCTTTGATTAAGTATTACATCAAATAACTTAATCTCTAGTGGTGCTCTTATTGTTCATTGAGGTTTCTTTAGTGTTCAAACTTTTGAAGCATGTCTCAAGGGACTTGTCTGCAACCACTTCTTGTTTCTAAAGTTTTTCAACTTGAACATATCAGCAAGACCAACTTTTTTTTCCTCAATTTTATCTTTGAGCCAATCTTGATTTCGAACCGTCATTACGAGGTTCGTTCTTAGTTCTTCAAAACCTTGGATATAGTCAATCATACTATCAGAATGAATCCACTTGGTTTTGGTTGGATCTTATAAATTGTAAGCCAGCAGACATGACTCATCTTGTGATCCAACGGAACTATCAGAATCATAATCAGACATGATTTTTGATATGTTTTTCTTCTTCCTATCTGTATTGATTCCTTGACAATCTTTAACCTTTTGAGCTTCCTCCTTATTAGCCTTTTTGACACTGTGAGTTATTGAAGGCATGCTCAGTTATTTAAATAAGAATTGATCAGGGTTTCAAAATACAGTCAAGAGATAGTTTCCCTTTAACAAGAGACAACTCTCAGACCGAAAATATCAGGAAATTCCGAAAATATTACAAGAATATATTCTATTTCCTTTGTCCGAACATCTCATGCTGATGGTTTATTAAAATTTGAAAATTCTAAATAAAACTTATTTTTGGAGGATCATGACAAACATGAACAATTTTTAGACAGACATGGATTCGCAGTCATCCATAAAATGTCACAGATTTTTCTGATAAACAAACACAAAGAATGTGCTTTCATTTTATTGTGCTTTTCTCATCCATAATTAAGAGCACGGAGGAGGATGAGAGTGCACAAATTAGATACAACTAATTTGTTTCGGAGTAAGCTTTTTCTAGCTTACAGCGAGTATCAGAAACATACGTTCATGTTTCTCTTTGGGAATTTCTGCCCAAAATATTTTCTCCCAGGATAATGATCTTTTCTAACTCTAGAGATATGATCATGTGGAGAAGATGTACTGATGTGAGAATTTGCAGAGATAGATAAATCTCTCTTAATTCTATCAATGAGATTTTCATAAGATTTTCTCATTCTAAGGATTTCCTTATGGTGCACATCAACATGATTATCTGAAACAATTATCGGAAATTCTTGATTGTTTCCTTTGCCAGAGATTCCCTCTTTCCCTTTCTTCTGGAGTCGTTCTTCATCAAAACAAGAATTGTTTCGATATGGATGAGGATGTACCTTTTTCCAGAAGCGATTATCAACTCTTACTTCTGATTCTTTTGAGTTGACCTTATTGAGATGTGGTATATTCTGTCTTTCTACTGAGGAATGACCTTTCATTTTTTTAAGACAAGAAACTTCTTTCAATATTTTTACCACTATATTTTGAAGAAGTATAAGTTTCCTGTCAAGTGATTGAACTTTGTATTCCTTAAGATCACGTTCACGGAATCGGTTCAAAGTTTCCTTTGGACAAGATTTCGTCTGATCATCAGTAGATGTAGAAAATGGTTTCTCATCCTCTTCTGACTTAATGTAGTTAGGCAAACTACCATCATCTTGATCTATTTCAGATGTGACTAAACCGGCTTTCTCACAGTCTGTAAAATTTGAGCAAGGACTTTTAGTTTCTTCAAAATCAGAAGAAATCACAACAACATCATTAGTCAGAGTCATAGGACGTGTCTCTTTTTCTTGAGTAAGAGATTTACCAAGAGCTTCTAATTTGACAGTGAGATCGATATTCTCTTTGGCTAGAATATTCAGTTGAATGTCTTTATCTCTGATCTTATTCTTAAGAATATTTGACTCTTTCTTTAATGTTAGTATCTTTGTAGACAGAGATTTGATAGGCTTTAGGAGTTTTACCAACTCTTTATCAGCATCTTCTTTTCCATCAGAGATGGACACAGATGTTTTCGCAACTCCTGGATCATGAGTCAACGAAGCAGTATCATCTTCAAATTTTGAGTATTCATACTATTGCATAACGTTAACTAAATCAGACATATATTCAATTTCTTATAGGTTGGATCGCACCAAACACAGATTGTTAGATCTTTTCGTGTTTGCCTGCTCTGATACAAATTGAAAAGTCGAGGGTACCTAAATATACCTCAAGCTAAAACTTTTCCTACCTATAAGTCCTTTCTCCGAAAGTGATTGTCTATGGATACGAGATCGAGACAATACAACTAATCGGTTCACACTTCGTGTGATCGTCTATGGATACGAGATCGAGACAATACAACAACGAAGTATGTATACTTGATATAAAGGTTCGGACTTAACCAAACACAATAGGATTGCTTATCAAGTAAATATGAATTAACGTTTGTGTAATTTACTTTAATTATAATAAAAAAATTATAATGCGGAAAATAAAAGTAAATGACATAGCAATATTTTGTTAACGAGGAAACCGCAAATGCAGAAAAACCCCGAGACCTAGTCCATAATTGAATACTCTCAGGATTAAGCCGCTACACAAAATTACACTTAACTTCGTATAGTTGAGACCAAGTAACTAACCCTATAGTTCACCTAGTTCCGTCTGTATTCTCACGCCTCCGACCTATGAATAAGTCACGTACTTGGAACAATCCCTTTGGTTCGTAATCCAAACAGTAAAGGAACAAGAAATCTGTTTGGTAACAACTCTATTCAACCAAGTGATATGAGTTAGACAAAGGCTCTTCCGTTTATCTTAACATAAACTCCTTCGTCGGATCTAGATCTATCTTATGTTCAATCACCCGAAGGTAATCGGTTAAGATTAAGCCAACAACACCTTTAATCACAAGGAATCGTGTTGATGCCGATCTACTCAATTAATCAATCCAATCTACCACAAGGATAAACCGATTATTAATTGGATCCTCTTTTCCCAAACAAGTATTGTGCACACCAAAGATTATAAAACCCAAGTCAGATCTTCAATATCTTCTTTGTCTTCAAATCTTCTTAAATCTTCAATAAACACCTACACACAATCATACAGAACGGAGTCTGTTAACAATGGATTATCACAAGATCGTCTTTAGAACTAAAAACAGTCTAAAGATCCCTGTCGAAACTCTGAACTAGTTTGAGTGAATCTTATATCAGAAGAGAAGATTCTCAAGCATAAACAAACAAGGTGCAATCATATTTCAACCACCGTTAGTCAATCAAATCAATCGAAAACAAAGATAAACCGCAATTATCTAGTTTCCCACCAACGGGTCGCGCTAGAGCTTCTCAAACCAAAGAAGACTTTAAAACAAGCGGCCGTAAGAGATTTCACCTAATTAGATTACTCTTCTCTCCGATAGGCGGCTTCACTAGTAACAATGACAAAAGAGGAAGTCAAATTTTAAGAAGGATTAGTTTGCTAGAAAAGACAAACTCTCAGGATTAAGCCGCTATACAAAATCTAAACCAACTTCGTATAGTTGAGACAAAGCAACTAAACCTATAGTTCACCTAGTTCCGTCTGTATCCCTGCGTCTCCAACTTGTAATAAGTCACGCACTTGGAACGATTCCTTTGGTTCGTATTCCAAACAGTAAAGGAACAACAAATCTGTTCGGTAACAACTCTTTTCAATCAAGTGATATGAGTTTGACAAAAGGCTTTTCCGTTTATCCCAATAAACTCCTTTGTCAGGTCCTTAGATCTATCTTATCAACAACTACCAAAGTAATTATCATGATTATGCAATCAATACTTTTAATCACCAAGAAACATATTGATGCCGATCTACTCAACTAATCTATCAAATCTATCACAAAGATAAACCGATTATAGTTGGATCCTCCAGCCGATCAAGTTTTGTGCACACCAAAGATTATGAACCCAAATTAGAATTCTTCTTCGTCTTCAAATCTTCTTAGATCTTCAATAAAAACCTGCACACAATCAACTTGAATCTCTTGTGATCAATCACACACAGAACAGTGTCTGTTAACAATGGATTATCACAAGACATCTTTAGATCTACAAACAGTCTAAAGATCCCCGTCGAAACTTCGATCTAGTTTGAGTGAATCTTATATCAGAAGAGAAGATTCTCAAGCATAAACAAACTAGGTGCAATCAAAGTTCAAAAACCGTTAGTCAATCAA
The DNA here is from genome assembly GCA_023531295.1 of Papaver armeniacum. Classification (NCBI taxonomy): domain Eukaryota; kingdom Viridiplantae; phylum Streptophyta; class Magnoliopsida; order Ranunculales; family Papaveraceae; genus Papaver; species Papaver armeniacum. The sequence continues at coordinate 860,584 of JAJJWW010007339.1, read as the reverse complement.
ATCAATCGAAAACTAATAATAAACTGCAATTATATAGTTTCCCACCAGCGGTACTCGTAGAGCTTCCCAATCCCAAAGAAGTCTTTAAAACGAGCGGTCGTAAGAGATTTCGCCTAATTAGGTTACTTTCCTCTCCGAATAGACGGCTCCACCAGTAACAACACAACAAGGTAGTTTTGCTGGCTCTGAGGATTAGTTTGCTTGAAATGCAAACTTGAATATTTACAGACCAAGGAAGTTTGGACACCAAGGAATTTCCAAAACCGAAAATATTCTCAAGATATGCAATATATTTCCAAATTCGGTTTCCATAATTCCTGGAAATGCTTTGTACAAATATTGACCGAAATCTCAGTAGAAAATCTCCAATTAGTAAATGCACATTACCAATTTTTATTTTCTAAAGATATGCATTTTAATTTCTGGAAATTAAAAGCATATAAAACTGAAAACCTTAATTAAAAGATTCTCAAATTATTTCGATCCGGGATTCTCCTTTAGCTATTAAGGAATATCTTTGAACAATAAAAGATAAGAGTTACTGCACATGTTCAAAGTATGTCGACATCTTTACTTTGTAGATCCTTTTTCATATCTACAATCTTGGAACTGATTTGCCACACTTCCAAAACAAGTTTAGAATTGGTTCATCTGACTTCCAAGAACTATGTGATTGGTTATCCTATCAAATCACCAAACATGGGTTTCACGGTTCTACCAAAACAAGTTTTGGTTCTACCTCCAGGTGGGTACTAGAATTAGTCACGCTAGTTACCAAAACTTGGTTGACTAGGTACTAGGATCGGTTCCCACATATATATGGTATCTAACTTGTATTTGGTGCACATGTCCATAAGATCGGTTCCAAATAACTAAAAACGTGTTGCACATGTTCATAGGATCGGTTCCCAATAACTTGAAACTTGATGCACCTCTTACAAGGATCGATTCCCCTTTTGTAACCGGTTGCACCTCTTACTAGGATCGGTTCCCCAATGACTAGAGTTGGTCATATCAATTACAATAAATCGATCATACCATCTCAGGTGATTACTTAAGATCGGTTTCACTAATAAAAGTCATACCAATACAAAAGTCAGGCCTTGTGAATAGTTTTACCAAGATACATAAACAAGTTATGAGCGGTTATACTAAACACACATATTGGTAATTCAAAAGATTTGCAATGAATAACATATACCAATAAGCCTAGCGATTTCCCTTTCGATTCACAAAAAAAGTTTATGAATGTATTTCCTTTAAACGAATGTAAAACATTGTTTCCTAGGACGAAATCTTCACCCCATACCCATACATAATCACAATAGCATTCAAACGCTTATGTCGATGTCTTATATACGAAGTTCAAAAGATAAGCGTTATACTTCGTACTGTATTCCTTAATACTATGTCTAACTAGAGTATAATCATTCACAGCCTCGCAATTATGTTTTCAATATGCACGACTTGAAAGATACATTAGGAAATGCAACAGTTCAAGTCAAATATTACTAACCTCAAGTGGAAGGATGGTGTCGTCGTTGTAGCTCCTTAATTATTCACATTCTTCAAGTCTTCATGTAATACTTGTAATGTCTCATATCCTAATACTTTCAAGCTAACCTATACGAAGTTGACTCTAGTAAATAATCAAGCGACTCTTTAAATGAGTTTTGGTTCATTAAAATATGACAACCAAACTTGACATACCAACGCTTGGTGGGTTCAACCGAGATATGCTCTAACACATGGGCTGCTACCTTTTTTCCCATCTGATCTCATTCTCACACATTTGTCATATATGTAATGGATTTTGATTGCAAAAATAGTGGTACCTCATCACTTTGACTTAGATCAATTTCTTTTACTGTTTTAGCACCGAAGTGCGTTGGTTTTGTTTGCTATATATGAGTCCGACGCTTGCTTTAATGTGAAAAATAAAAAACATGCTATGCAAGCACGTATGAACAAAATTATTGAATTTGGAGACATTTTATACAAAGCCTTACATTCTGGTTAAAAGGTGTACCTTAATCTTAATACTTAGTCTAAACAAAATTTATAATTATGATGATTAATTGGTGAATAGACACCGCTAATAAACTGAGTACATTTTATATTGTGCACACACTCAAGATATTAAACGAGGTAAAGATCCGAGGATTTGTGACGAAAAGATGTTAACGGTAAACATTAGTATATATTATTTGTAATAAAGTAAAAGATGTAAAGAAGTGAAATAAATGATAATCTTTGATCCGACGAATATGAATCAGTTGATGGGGTGATGGTATATTGTACTGGTAGTATGTATGCCGAGATCAGGTTGTAATAGCTTTTATGCTATCGAGTGCCGGTGGGAAGTAGTTGTTGTATTTATGCGAAATCAAGGCCGCAACTTTTAGACTTGCGAGCACCGGCGGGCTGTGGTTGTTGGTTATATGCCTAGATCATGATCACAACTATTTGACAGTCTGAGAGTCGTGGTGGACAAATGCTGAGTTCAGGGACACAATTTATTTGTGTCGCAGTGGGCAGTGGTTCTGTAAGTCTAAAATATTTAAGAAATTGTCATAAGGTCTAATTAAGACAAAAAAGTACGAAAACCTGTAAAATAAAAAAGTTCAGATCAGGGAGTTTGAAATTCATTTAAAAGGTCGGCAGAAAAATATAAGAATTGGATGAATGAGAAATCTGTAAACAAACTGTTCGAAAATAATTTAAGAAATTAATTACTTAAATTGGAAATGTAATTGAGCAAAGAAGCTAAACTGAAATCGATAGAAAATTGAAATTATGCTTTTGATGCATTTATTATTGTAAAGACCCTCAAGCTCGTCAACGCTATTAGACCGGTCAAGAGTCGATCAAGAGACGATTTATCCATTAATGACTCAATTAGTTAATATAGATTTTTATTAATAGGAATTAATCTAACAACGTTCTAGATACAAATCTAGTATTATTTAATAGGTCTCGAAAAATTATGTGAAATGGACTGCTCGAACGTGTCGTTCGGATATTGGACGAAGAAGAAATCTTCAGATTAGCATGAAAGGCAAAAGAGTCTTGTTGCACTTAGACCGCCTTGATAAGTTTTGGTTAGCCTTATCTATACGAATCGAGAAGATAAACTCGACTTATATTCTTCTTCTTTCTTCGTTCTTCTTCTTCTTCTTCTTCTTCTTCTTCTCTTATACTCTGCTCTCTTGTGTTTCTTCTTTTCTTCTGCTCTTTTTCTTCTACGAATGATTCGAGGGATATTCCGAGGCTTTAATTAGGGTGAATCAACTGGTGAAGATAAAGATGATGAATTAGAGGATGATGTTGAAGATTACATAAGTAAGCAATTAGAGATTGAGAAAGTGAGTCGGGGAAATTCAGTTATGGTTTTGTTTTTGAGTTGGAAAAGAGATTAAGATGAATTTGTGTTGTTGTTGGATGAAGAGTAACTGGGTCGTTGTTTAGAATAGTTTTGAGAAGAAATTAAAGAGCTGGGGTCTCTGAGACGTAACCGAAGATTAGGGTTCATGAAACCAATCGAGGTTAATGAAATCAAGAAGTTAGAAGATGGGTTTACTCTTAATTAACATTTGTTTGAAGCTGTAATGTTATTTGAGGATTGAATCAGGAAGCTAGGGTTTGAGTTGGGATTCATGCATGGAAGAATTGAGCTGTAGATTGATAATTAGAAGTGGGTTTAGTATCAATTACGTTATGAGGTTGAGAAACCGCTTGAAATTGAGGATTAGGGAGTATGATGTAATTAAGGTTGAAGATTAAACGGAGGTGAATCATCTGTTTTAATTTGGAAATTACGTTGAGGTAATTGTTCTGAGTTAATTTGGTAAAGTTATTGAATTTTATTGACTATATGTAGTTGATAATTGAATTAATATCTGTGGTAAATATGCTGGGTGTGAAATTGAACAGTGAAGAGTTGTGGTTCTAAAATGGTGAAGTTGAGTTAGATGAGATTAAATGAATTGGAGATAGTAATGAAGATGTTGTTTAGAGCTGGAGTCTGCAGAAAGGTTGGATATTCATGGAGTAGTTACCGAGGGTTAGCTCAATGACTTGGAGATGATGATGATGTATGTTTGTTTGTACTGGATTGAGTCAATTAAGGAGGAACTCTATTTCAATTGCTTATTTGAATCCATTCAAAGGTAATTGCATTTCTCAAGTTAACTTATAAAGTTATTGGTTTATGTTTGTTGAGTTTTATATGATTGTTGATGAAGCTAAGATTCGAAATGAATGTGAAATGGAGTTGTGGTTAAGGTTTAGGTTGCGTTGAATGTTAGAAAGATGGTATTGTTGTTGTTGTGATTATTGCAGGTGGTGGTGGAGTTAGCTGTGTAGGTGGATTTGATATCAAGAGATTGGTGTTGGTATTTTTGTTATATGGCGCTGGTGTTGCTAAGGCAAAGGCTGTGGTATTGTTTGTGTTTGAGACCTTGTGGAAATGAAATAGAGTATCTGGTGGTGGTATAATTGTTCTTTTGGTTCTCGAAATAGTGAAGTCAAGTTATGAAGGTGGGATTGAGACTATCAACTGAGATCTGGTAGAGTTGTTGTTGATGTCGTTTACTCAAGCGGATGTGTGTAAGAGATTGGAGATGGTGATGCTGTAAAATCATGGGAACAATCTGAGTTGTGTATGGGGTGAACTGTGTAAGAGAAATGAGTTAAAGAACCATGTTATGTGTAAAATCATGTTATGTGGTTACTGACTTAAGCATTGTAACTGAAGTATTGGGATGATGGATTAGATATTTGTTTGAAGTTGAACCTCTCTTGTAGAAGCTTGGAAAAGCTGCAATTGCAGACTGATCTGACTTAGTCCATCTGACTGAGTCGAATCGGGTTGAATCGGGTTTGACCCACTGAGTCACTAGTCTTGACTCGTTGACCATTGGCCCTGGACATTGACCTTTGACTGGACGTTGACTGTTAGAGACCCGTTGACTGTTAAGTTTGACCGTTAGTTGACTTAGATGGACCGGACCTTTTATTAACGGGCCTGTTTGACGGGTCGGGCCGGAGTAAGCCCGCATGTCATGGGCTTGGGCTTAGGATCAGTTTTCTTAATTAGATGTTTTAGACCTTTTGTGGTCCGAATTAGACTTTGGTTCCTTCTACAAAGTTATAGATATTCACAAGACTTATCTAATGGACTATAGAACCAGCTAAAGATAGATAAATAAAAGATGTGGAACCTTAAATAGGCCTAGAATCATTAGAAATACTTGTATGATTTTTGTGTGAGCCTTTTGGCTAGATTCTTAAACTTCTTGTGTGATTAACAGTTAGTCTATATTAACAACGATCGATTCAAAGGATGAACCAGTGGATCGTGGATCGCGAGGTAGGCGTGGCTTGTCATCAAAAGAGGTGGGAATGTATATTTAACTCTTTTGTGATTATTGTTGTTTTCTTTTACCAAAGTTTATTTTTAACAAATTCATGCATTGTCTGAATGTGTTTTCCTTGCATTGTTTATTTTTATATTCCGAAAGTTTTGTTATCTTTTTTTAATATTTCCATTGATTGGAAAGGAATTGCAATGCTCTGTTTGTCTTCATGAATTGTTTGGGAAATAAGAATTTCCATTTGATTGTCTGGAAATGAGAATTTCCATCTCTGGTATATAGGGTACTGTCCTTCATTTCTAAAAGTGACGAGTCACCATATTATTATCTAGGTGCGGGACGAGTCACCATATTATTATCTAGGTGCGGGACGATTCACCATATTATTCATTATTTAGAAGGAGTTAGTTCCATATACATGATTGTTTACCTATGAGAAATTGGCTGCGTTTTAGTGTTAGGGAAAACATGGATTGTTTTCAAATCATTTTCAATGATTACATGAAGATTAAATGTTATTCCTACTGGGCACCCCTTTTAGGGATGATGTGCTCACCCATTCCCACTTTCAGTTTCAAAGACAGATCAAGATGTGCAGGGTTGCGCAGCGAAAGCTTCGGGGAGTTGACTCAGTTAATTAGTTATCTTCTGCTATGTTTATTATGTTGTTTATATTTGCAAAATAAATGACTATTGTATATGTATCATCTGAGAGAAGTTCTTGTATATGTATTTCTGAGCGGGGCTAGTTTTTGGGTTAATTGAATGCTTAAGTATATGATTTAGGTTCTTAGTGCCTCTGTATTTAGTTAATCTCTTGGATTAGTCAGCTGCTAGCTTAGGGGGCGCTACAAAGTTGGTATCAGAGCTCACTATTAGATCTTATATGGGAAAAAGAGAGAAATAGTCAGTGCCAGTTAGTGAACTAGATTAGTTTATAACTGGGTTGGTTGTGAGATAAATCTTAATCACTAAAAGCTATCAATAATTAAAAGATTTATTTGATTGGTTGATTGGTTTGCTTGGTTGTTTGTATGTGTAATGAAATAAAAATTGTAGGGTACACCGATAACTTTAGCTATTAGAGATTAGAAAGTAATTGGTCTAAAAAGTGTGAACACGTAAGCAATCCTATACGAGAAAAATAGTAAAATCAATATTATTGATAAATTTTGAAAGTCACATAGAAACTTACTGAACACATTGAATATGAAGAGTAAACAAATTATAATTACATAAATGTTAATAATATTTTTGGGATTTAATAATATTTGTAAGAGTAGTTAGAATAATAGTTAAACCATCTATGCCATAATAAAATAGCAACTATAGATGAAGATAATAATAATAATAATTTTAGTAAAGTAATGTTAGCATTTATCAATTAGTATCATATTTAACTTAATTTAACTAATTTTTTTAATAAGGATATATAACGACAAAAATAATAATTATATAATAATAATTATGATTAAATATTAAGTTTTGTAAATTAAACTAATTACAAGTTAAGGATAAATGTTTTGCGTCTAAACTAGATAGTTAAAATGATAGTTATTAAATGTTAGACTTAAGAAAGCGAGGATATACAATATATAAAATAAAAAGACTCAATTTGTTAGTAATTTTGTACGTAAATTATCTTTAGTCTAACAAATGATCCAGTAAATTTTTAAAATGAAACAAATATACATGAAGTAGTAATAATAATATTCAGATGCTTAGTGTAATATTAGAATTAAAAGGAAATAAATTTGTATAATAATAGGATCCTTCTTCGTAATTAGATTTAATCATCTTTTAAAATGGAAAATTAGTATGACGAACTTAAAATGTTGGAATTTAAATTAGTGTTATATTGAGCATAACTTAAATTAAAAATCTCATTAACAAATATATAGCGGTAAAAGAATGATTAGGATTAAATAACTATGGAAAATTATTAGTGTTTATCTACGATTAAGTTTTGCAAAGTTAACTAAAAATAAAATAAAATAAAATTAGAATTATATGTTTTTCATTTAAACCAGATAGATAAATAAGACTTATTAAGTAGGATTAAAAGAACGTGAGGTCAAATAAGGCAAAGAATAAAAACTAAACTTGTTAACGATCTTATACCTAGATTATTTATAGACAATAAATGGTTCACTAAATCACTGAATTATATACATGAAATGATATTCATGATCCTTGAATGCTTAGAACAAAATTAGACTTAAAGGTGAATAAAATTTGGCTATGAATAAGATACTTATTGTTGACACAAAAATCTAAAGACTATTAAGACATTAAAACTTCATGCAGACTCAAAATTTGAATCAAATTAAATTACCAACGCCAATATATTTAATTAACGCGAATAAGTAAAATCTATTATATCAATCTTTAAATTTGAATCAAATTAAATTACAAAATTTGAATCAAATTAAATATGAATAAGTAAAATCTACCAACTAACAACCTAAGAGAAGAAGTGGAAGACTTCTTTAGGACTCTTAACATTAAGAATAATGAAAATGACAATATAATTAAGCCAACGAACAAGATCAAAATGATCGCGAGGGCGCGAGAGGCGAGCTAAAAAAAGACCAAAGCAGAATCAAATCCCCGAGGAAAATGAGCAAATCTTGAAAGAACTAGCAAATGAGAAAATTGTTAAAAAGAGGGAAGGAAGGAGGAAGAAGACAGGTTAGGATCAAAGCCATCGCAGAAGCTGCGAAGACTCCTTTCACAATAGAAGTACAAATGGGAGGGATACCACCTAAGTGCAATCTGCCTGCATTAACCAACATTTTCGATGGAACAACCTGTGCGATACAACACATCAAGGCTTATATGAGATGTATGTTACAGTGGGAGAATCATGATGCCATATTGTGCAAATACTTCGCATCAAGCTTAATTGGAGAAGCACTGAAATGGTTTGAAGGATTACCGAGAAACACAATCTCGTCATTCAACCATTTACAAACTATTTTCTTGGGAGCGTATATAAGTAACAATTCCACGCGACCGAGAATTGAAGATATTCGGATTGAAACAAAGAGTGGGCGAGAGCTTAAGACATCGACAATGAGATGGAGAACAATGTGCAAGAAATGGCCTAAGGTAGAGGGAAAGATATCTCATTTTATCATTTGTAAATGCTCTGTTCGCATATATTTAATTAATCATATGCAAGAAACTTATGGAGGACAAAGGCAGAATAACTATGGAAGGCCAAGAAATCGTAGAGTGGTATGGGAAGAGATAAGAATGCCAATAAAATTTGGGATATACTTGTAATTGAAATATAGTATACAAATTCAATATGAATAAGTAAAATCTATTATATCAATCTTTACGTGAATGTGGAGTTATAATTAGAAGATTAAAGCTTAGTGTACTAACTGGACTCTTAACTTAAGAATAATGAAAATGACAATATAATTAAGACAATAATTTTTGATAAGATAAGCAAATAATAATTCTGTATAATACCAATTATTATAAAATTTGGAGTTATTAAAAATATTATTTAGATAATAATTATAGAATAGTATTAGCAAAATGTAATTTTTATTTAATAGTACAACTCCAGGATTACTTAGCAATAATATAAAATTTAAGGAAATAAATTTAGATCAAATCAAATCTAGTATTAACAATTAAATCAAACATGGAACTATGATTGAACTACGGTTAAATTTTATCGGTCTAAGAAATAAGAAATAAATTTAATAGTAATAATAAGATATTAATATCAAACAACTATGAAAATTTGTTAGCGATTATTTACTCATATCAAGTCACATAATGCAATAAAAAAATAGACGCAACATTATATAGTAACATTTGGATAATAGTTATAACATTCAGTTATTCTTAAATAATACTTGAATTTAAAAACTAGTTAGTTATAATAATATAGTTTCATTTGGAATTAAAATTTGATTCATTAAAATAAATAAATAATAATAATGATAAATAAAAATAAAATAAAATAAATAATTTAGATAACTAAATTGCTTAAAATGCTGTGGAATATGTATATAATTTATGAAGTAAAATTTTTAAGTTAAAATCAGTTACAATAGAATTTAGAGGTTTATTAATCTTAATAAGTTAGTACTTAGTTAATCCCAGTGCTGAATAGTGAGGTTGGTAATTCTGATGTGTTCGGGTGATACTTGTTACGTAGGTAGGCATTGTCAGGCGTTGCGAACCTAGACAGGGCAACTGCATTCTTGTATCACTAGGCATAGAAGGGAGACTTGCTTCTATTAGTGAACTGATAGATCCCAAATTTTACTTAGAAACTTTATTATAGAGTATCCTTTCATAATTAGAACTAGTAACTTATTGAAAATAGAAACTAGTCTATTGAACCTAAAGCCACAAATTTTAGTTGTAGAAAGCCATATAGGTTGGTGCTTTGTTTCATGTTGTTTGCACTTAGAAAAGAGATGGAATTGTTCTATAAGGTGGGGAGATTTTGAAGACCAGAAGAATGGTTTGATTTTCGAGGACGAAAATGTATAAGGTGGGGAGAATGTAAATACCCTCAAGCTCGTCAACGCTATTAGACCGGTCAAGAGTCGATCAAGAGACGATTTATCCGTTAATGACTCGATTAGTTAAAATAGATTTTTATTAATAGAAATTAATCTAACAACATACTAGATACAAATCTGGTATTATTGAATAGGTCTCGAAAAGTTATGTGAAATGGACTGCTCGAACGTGTCGTTCGGATATTGGACGAAGAAGAAATCTTCAGATTAGCATGAAAGGCAAAAGAGTCTTGTTGCACTTAGACCGCCTTGGCTGCCCGTATAGATTTTTTTTTTTGGGTTCCTTGATAAGTTTTGGTTAATCTATACGAATTGAGAAGATAAACTCGACTTATATTGCAGATTGGGGTAGCATCAGAAAGGTAAATGGCTAAAAGAGTCTTAATTTAACTAAAATGTTAGATTAGTTAAATTAGTTAGATTAGTTAGTTGATTTAGTTATAAGTTGACATTTAGAGAGAGAATTAGTATGAAGGAGTAGAGGAGATTTTGGGGAGGAAAGTTAGGTTTTTGTGAAATTTGTGATATGAGTGAGATGAGTGATTCTAATCTTTTTGAAGTCGTTCGGATATTGATGCTTATACTTACGACGAAGAAGAAATCCTAATGGTAGACCAACCACCAAAAAGATGAGGGTGGAAGAAAGAGAACAAATCAAAGAGTTTTTGAGTACAAATTGCGATCAAGATCAATCCGAAGGAGAACAAATCGAAGAGTTTTTAAGTAGAAATAGTGATCAATCCAAAAGGGAAAACATTAAAGAGCATTTTAGTACAAAGTGCGATCCATCCTGGACATGTTTATACCGAGGCGCAGGAGGAGCCCGCTAAAAGAAAAGAGGTCGTCCAAAGGATTCAACTACGCCAACGGTCTCTAACTTGAATACAAATGGCACTCTACCTCTTGAGAGTCAAGCAAGCGTGGAATTTGTTGGAAAGAAAGGGGTCGGCCAAAGAAGGGATTTAACTACACCAACCGTCTCTAACTTGAATACAAATGAAACTCTACCTCTTGAGAGCCAAGCAAGCCAAGGAGATGTGGCGAAGAAAAAAAGTCGTCCAAAGAAGGTAGTACAAACGGTGTTGCAAAAGTATCGTACTCAACTCCCTCCAATTATTCAAGATTTCGTGATTGGTACCGACGATGTTCCGAAAGATGGAAATTGTGGGTTTCACGTTATCTCGCAACAATTGGGACACCTAAGTGGAGCTTGAAGAGAATCTCACCCAATGCCAATACATTAGAAGAAGATGGCCGCTCGACTAGAACACGACAAGGAGTTCCATATCTCAATGATTAGCATGAAAGGCAAAAGAGTCTTGTTGCACTTAGACCGCCTTGGCTGCCCGTATATATTTTTTGGGTGCCTTGATAAGTTTTGGTTAGCCTTATCTATACGAATTGAGAAGATAAACTCGACTTATATTGTTCTTCTTTTTTCGTTCTTCTCTTCTACTCTGCTCTCTTGTGTTTCTTCTCTTCTTCTGCTCTTTTTCTTCTACGAGTGATTCGAGGGATATTCTGAGGATTTAATTAGGGTGAATCAACTGGTGAAGATAAAGATGATGAATTAGAGGATGATGTTGAAGATTATAGAAGTAAGCAATTAGAGATTGAGAAAGTGAGTCGGGGAAATTCAGTTATGGTTTTGTTCTTGAGTTGGAAAAGAGATTAAGATGAATTTGTGTTGTTGTTGGATGAAGAGCAACTGGGTCGTTGTTTAAAATAGTTTTGAGAAGAAATTAAAGAGCTGGGGTTTCTGAGACGTAACCGAAGATTAGGGTTCATGAAACCAATCGAGGTTGATGAAATCAAGAAGTTAGAAGATGGGTTTGCTCTTAATAAATGTTTGTTTGAAGCTGTAATGTTATTTGAGGATTGAATCAGGAAGCTAGGGTTTGAGTTGGGATTCATGCATGGAAGAATTGAGCTGTAGATTGATAATTAGAAGTGGGTTTAGTATCAATTACGTTATGAGGTTGAGGAACCGCTTGAAATTGAGGATTAGAGAGTATGATGGAATTAAGGTTGAGGATTAAACGGAGGTGAATCATCTGTTTCAATTTGGAAATTACGTTGAGGTAATTTTTCTGAGTTAATTTGGTAAAGTTATTGAATTTTATTGACTATCTGTAGTTGATAATTGAATTAATATCTGTGGTAAATATGCTGGGTGTGAAATTGAACAGTGAAGAGTTGTGGTTCTAAAATGGTGAAGTTGAGTTAGATGAGATTAAATGAATTGGAGATAGTAATGAAGATGTTGTTTAGAGCTGGAGTATGCAGAAAGGTTGGAGATTCATGGAGCAGTTACCGAGGGTTAGCTCAATGACTTGGAGATGATGATGATGATGTATGTTTGTTTGTACTGGATTGAGTCAATTAAGGAGGAACTCTATTTCAATTGCTTATTTGAATCCATTCAAAGGTAATTGCATTTCTCAAGTTAACTTATAAAGTTATTGGTTTATGTTTGTTGAGTTTTATATGATTGTTGATGAAGCTAAGACTCGAAATGAATGTGAAATGGAGTTGTGGTTAAGGTTTAGGTTGCGTTGAATGTTAGAAAGATGGTATTGTTGTTGTTGTTGTGATTATTGCAGGTGGTGGTGGAGTTAGCTGTGTAGGTGGATTTGATATAAGAGATTGGTGTTGGTATTTTTGTTGTATGGCGTTGGTGTTGCTAAGGCAAAGGCTGTGGTATTGTTTGTGTTTGAGACCTTGTGGAAATGAAATAGAGTATTTGGTGGTGGTATAATTGTTACTGGTTCTGAAATAGTGAAGCTGGGTTATGAAGGTGGGATTGAGACTATCAACTGAGATCTGGTAGAGTTGTTGTTGATATCGTTTACTCAAGCGGATGTGTGTAAGAGATTGGAGATGGTGATGCTGTAAAATCATGGGAACAACCTGAGTTGTGTATGGGGTGAACTGTGTAAGAGAAATGAGTTAAAGAACCATGTTATGGGTAAAATCATGTTATGTGGTTACTGACTTAAGCATTGTAACTGAAGTATTGGGATGATGGATTAGATGTTTGTTTGAAGTTGAACCTCTCTTGTAGAAGCTTGGAAAAGCTGCAATTGCAGGTAAACTGAGTTTAGTTTTGTAAATGAATTATGAATTATTGTTTTGAATGAATGTGTTATAATGATGTTGTAGATATAGAATTTTAGTAGCTACGTAAAGAAGAGTATGTTGAAGTTAAACTAAGATGCAGGCTTGAATTAGATTAGTGAGAAATGATGTTGCTCAGGCTCATGCCTTGAGATTTTCCATCAGTCAGGTCTGACTGATCTAACTTAGTCCATCTGACTGAGTCGAATCGGGTTTGACCCACTGAGTCACTAGTCTTGACTCGTTGACCATTGACCCTGGACATTGACCTTTGACTGGACGTTGACTGTTAAGTTTGACCGTTAGTTGACTTAGATGGACCAGACCTTTTATTAACGGGCCGGTTTGACGGGCCGGGCCGGAATAAGCCCGCGGGTCATGGACTTGGGCTTAGGATCCGTTTTCTTAATTAGATGTTTTGGACCTCTTGTGGTCCGAATTAGACTTTGGTTCCTTCTACAAAGTTGTAGATATTCACAAGACTTATCTAATGGACTATAAAAACCAGCTAAAGATAGATAAATTAAAGATGTAGAACCTTAAATGGGCCTAAAATCATTAGAAAGACTTGTATGATTTTTGTGTGAGCCTTTTGGCTAGATTCTTAGACTTCTTGTGTGATTAACATTTAGTCTATATTAACAACGATCGATTCAAAGGATGAACCAGTGGATCGTGGATCGCGAGGTAGGCGTGGCTTGTCATCAAAAGATGTGGGAATGTATATTTAACTCTTTTGTGATTATTGTTGTTTTCTTTTACCAAAGTTTATTTTTAACAAATTCATGCATTGTCTGAATGTGTTTTCCTTGCATTGTTTAGTTTTATATTCCGAAAGTTCTGTTATCTTTTTTTAATCTTTCCATTGATTGGAAAGGAATTGCAATGCTCTGTTTGTCTTCATGAATTGTTTGGGAAATAAGAATTTCCATTTGATTGTCTGGAAATGAGAATTTCCATCTCTAGTATATAGGGTACTGCTCCTTCATTTACTGGTGCGGGACGAGTCACCATATTATTATCTAGGTGCGGGACGAGTCACCATATTATTATCTAGGTGCGGGACGATTCACCATATTATTCATTATTTAGAAGGAGTTAGTTCCATATACATGATTGTTTACCTATGTGAAATTGGCTGCGTTTTAGTGTTAGGGAAAACATGGATTATTTTCAAATCATTTTCAATGATTACATGAAGATTTAATGTTATTCCTACTGGGCACCCCTTTTAGGGATGATGTGCTCACCCATTCCTACTTTCAGTTTCAGAGACAAATCAAGATGTGTAGGGTTGCGTAGCGAAAGCTTCGGGGAGTTGACTCCGTTAATTAGTTATCTTCTGCTATGTTTATTATGTTGTTTATATTTGCAAAATAAATGACTATTGTATATGTATCATCTGAGAGAAGTTCTTGTATATGTATTTCTGAGCGGGGCTAGTTTTTGGGTTAAATTTTGTAGCAGATTTCTTAATTGAATGCTTAAGTATATGATTTAGGTTCTTAGTGCCTCTGTATTTAGTTAATCTCTTGGATTAGTCAGCTGCTAGCTTAGGGGGCGCTACAATTATGTTGCTGTCTTAATTATGCTTTTGATAATTGTTTAGTTTGTCTTTCCGTTGCACTATATGATTTTTTGAAATTTCCTAATGGGTTGTGGTTACTCACCCCTTTTCCTCTACTCTATACCACTAGTCAAGAAAAAAACTTATAATTTATCACCAGAGAATCACTATTCTCGAATTGTCGTCTAAGAAAAAATTGTAACAATTTAAAATTATTTTTTAATATTATTTATTTATTTAACATTATTTGTTGGATTTGTTTTCGTAGTTCTAAATTATTATGGACCTACGATAGTGGCGCCAAGTTTCAATTTATTCTCGAATTGTCGTCTACTTGAATTGTTTGGTCATTGTTAATTATGGATTGTAACAATTTAAAATTATTTTTTAATATTATTTATTTATTTAACATTATTTGTTGGATTTGAGTTCTAAATTATTATGGACTACTAAGAAGGCGATAGTGGCACCTCTGTGGATATGTTCACACACAAGACACCAACAACCATTGATTCTCTCGGACTAGGGTTTAGTGTCATAATCAACGGTGTATATTGAGCGGGTTTTTCGGGGTGTTACAAAGACCACAACAAAGCCTAACGCCAAGTTATCAGTTGGTCAATTTTTCATTATATTTAATAGGGGTGATTCTGAACCAATGAAAAATTATGGAGAAAAAATGAGAAGCGTTCCTCATTATGTAAAACATGTAAGTTTTTCCTTTTATTGAAAAAAAATTCGGTTATGACGGGTTTCATACTCAGTTTGATGATATCATCATCGAAGGACTTACCATTGTGATACATTTACATCAACATGCAATATGTAAGTTGTGTAGACGATGATTATCGATGCATCTTGCAGGGAAAATGCGTATACGTTTATTTTCATGAGTGTATTCAAAACTCCTAGACAGATTTAATTATTTTTAATTAATTATTCGCACCCAGTGTGAGGCTGTTATATGAACCTCGAACGTTATTTTCAAAGATCAAAAAGGGATGAAGGTGTAAAAAGTAAGTGCATCAGTGGAATTAAAACAGTCATCCAAATTGAAAGAGTTAGAAAAAAATGATTAGATTATGTTCTAATCCCACACCCATTCATACACTCATTCATATGAAGGAGTGTGTCACAGTGGAGACACAGAGGAACATGATCAGCTGCTTGAGGAAAAAATCACTTAAAGAGGCACATGATCTGCCTCTTGAGGATAAAGACAAAAAAAAAATATTTAACATAGTCCAAAATGCTCATGGTTCAAAAAACGCTCCATCACCTAGTCACTCAATGGAAGAGTATACTTAACATTCGATCTAAAGTTGTTGTCAAGGGCATTATTATCTACCAATACTTGGACAGAGGGAAAGTGGAAACAATTTGAGCCTTCACCCTTTGCTATAACACACAATTATTCCTTCAATTTACAAAAGGGTAGGGAGTACATTTGGACTTCTTATAGCAAACAACAATCAACCCAAAACCAAACCGACATAATCCCAATCAAGATATATACATTACACAATTATCGAACCATATTCATGTGAACTATGGTATCTGAATTCGAACCATACTTCCCATAATCAACTGTATACACACTGTATGCGTAGAGTTACCATGATGTTGACCCGGTTACTGGAACACTATACAGGTCTGTCGGTTCGAACTGTGAGCTCAATTTATTTTTGGGATTTCGTTGATGAGACCAAACTTGATTCGGCGCCCCTCTCAAACTTTCCATCTCTGTTGTTACTTGTCTCATTATTGGCATGTCTTCACCGCTCGAGCTAAGGCACCTTTTGCAAGTTTCGCTACTGCAATGACTTGTTTTGGAGTCCCCTCGTTGAGTACTCGAGCATCAAGAAGTTCAAACAATTTATTTTCTTCCACGAACGAAATGAAGTAGGGGCCAAGACTTCTTTGCTTTCCAGATCTCTATTGAGAAATGGGCATTTATGTCGTCAAGAGCTCTACAAGAACTACACCAAAGTTATAAACATCGCTCTTCTCTGTCAGTTGGCTTGTGTTGAAGTATTCTGGATCCAGATATCCTAAAGTCCCCAGTACCAGTGTGGATAATTCTGTTTGGTCTAAAGGAATCAACCTGGAGCTCCAAAGTTCGCCACTTTTGCATTGTAATTTTCATCTAAAAGTATGTTGGGTGACTTGACATCTCTATGAATAATTGGTACTGAAGCTGATGAGTGTAAATAAGCAAGTGCACTAGTAGTTTCAACAATAATCCTCAAACGGCTTTCCCACGAAATTGTTGGAATGAATATGTTGGAAGAATGTGCCGTTAGAAACATATTCATAGACCAGCAATGGAACTTCAGTTTCTAAACAACATCCCAAGAGCTTCACCACATTTCGATGGTTAATATGAGTTAAAATAACAACCTCATTTATAAATTGCTCGATTTGATTCTGATCAACTATTTTGGACTTCTTAATAGCCACTATCCGATAGGGATGGCCATTTTCCCCACCCAAACTCATACCCGTGGGTACCCGCCCCGTTTGGGTAGGGTTTTACCCGCACAAATGGGGATGGGTTCGGGTATGGGTAATACCCGAAACCTAAGCTGCGGGATGGGGTGGGGATGGGATTCAAGGTCCCCGCCCCATACCCGCCCCGTAGCTTTTATATTATAAGGGTTTAGATTTTTATCAAAGAATTCGTATCGAATTTTTATACTTCTACCACTTAGTCGAGCTTTCTTTCATTTATTTTTATACTTCTGCCACTTCTTTCATTTATTATATTCTTGATCGTTCTTGTATATTCATCACTTTCGCTTCATTGTTGTGATCAGACACATTCTCTAAAAGTTAAAATAGTGAAAGAGATACAGATAATGCAATGGTTAACATGGACGAAGATAAAATGAGAAAGGAAAAAGTAGCAAAACTAATAAGTCATTTACAAATTCTTTTGTTCACTTTAAGATGAATTTCTGAATTTTAAATTTTAGAATGCATTATTCTTATGTTATAGATCGTATAACCGAAAATTTCTTCTGGGGACACGAATCAACAATAAAAAAACTACACCCTATAGGATGGGATAAAGCAACAAAGCCATTGGACGAAGGAGGATTAGGAATAAGGAAAAGCAGTGATCATAATACAGCCCTTCTCATGAAGAGAATATGGAATTTGCATGAAAAACCTCACTCCATATGCGGAAGTCTATTCGGTGCAAAATATCTTAATGAACAACCAATTCTACAAGGAAACGTTTCCATTCCCTCCTCTTCCAGTCCTCAATGGAGACAACTCGCATCAATTATCCCTACCATGCAAAATTTAATTTTCCATCGTATTGGAAATGGTTTATCAACTCCGATAGAAGCTAATTGGATCCCACACCATCCCAATATAGATCCAACACAATGCTACCCAATCCAAATGGTAGCAGATATCATAGACCCAATATCCCACTCACGGAACCATGAAAAATTGAACACCTTTCCCAACCTAACTATTCGTAAAATCATCGCATTCACCTTCCCCAAAACAATACCCCGTATAAAATTATCTCGCCACACTCTAAAACGGAAAATACACCGCATCTTCGTGGATACGAGATGCCTAACCCATGGTCAACCAACCCACACACCGCTACCACCTACCAAATTCTTATGGACTTTACCATGTCCACCAAAAATTCGGCTTTTCTTGTGGAAAGCCATCAATGAAGGACTACCGACCTTCTCTCTCTTACATCGAATCCACTTGACCAACTCAAACATATGCCCAAGATGCAATACCAATTCGGAATTAGCATCCCACCTTTTAATTCATTGTCCGACGGCGGCTTCGTCCTGGAACATCTTATTCAATCAAATTTCAAACGCACCAAACACCAACCCTACACCAGCTTTCACCTTAACTCCGCAAACAACCATATCAGAAATCCTGAATAACCCAACATCATCTTTTATAATCTCCTCATTCTGTTTTCTATTCTGGACCCTATGGCTATCCAGAAATGATCTAATTTACCAACAAAAACAAACAACTTCAGAAGAGATCGTAACTTGGGCAAAAAAACTACAACAAGAATATTTCTGGGCACTACATGCGTCACCATCGATCATTCCGGGAGATACGCCAGCTTTTAACCACCCGATAACAGATAAAAGAATAACAACAATAGCGGTAGGTTGGTCCACTCCTAATATCAACTGGATTAAGATTAACACGGATGGAGCAGCTAGAGGTCACCCGGGATTTGCAGGAGCCGGATTCGTCTGTAGAGACTCGGATACACGAATTTTAATAGCTATGGCTCAACCTCTAGGAATTACGACAGCACTAACTGCAGAAACCTGGGCCTTACTATTGGCTTCGAGAACTGCATCACAGAGACAATGGCCTAGAATCCTTTTTGAAACGGACTCGGAGAACCTACTGCGCTTCATCACATCAACCGCCTCGCCACCTTGGTACATAGCAGAAATGATTGAAGAAATAAAAAGGAGACTAAGCCAAATCCCACAGGTCGCTATACAACACAACTACAGGGAAGGAAATCAAGCGGCGGACGGATTGGCAAACCATGCGGCGGATGGAAGCCAAGCAGGAAATTATTCGACCAAAATATGGGACCTGGCAATCCCATCCTTTATCAGTCACATTTTATTCCAAGACTCTGTGGGTACCACATACCCACGACAAGTTGTAATTTAACTTCTTTAATAAAATATAAATGCTTCAAAAAAAAATGTATTAACACCGTGTTACGGGTAACCCATGGGAAACCCGCCCCATACGGGTATTCCCCATACCCGCCCCGCCCCAATTCATGTGGGTAATGGGGCGGGTATGGGTAATTTTGTTACGAACGGGGCAGTGACTGGGATTGGCATACCCGCCCCATACCCGCCCCATGACCATCCCTACTATCCGACCATCGGACAAGGTTCCTTGTAAACTGTTCCGTAGCCTCCTTTCCCTAAGATCAGTCTCTCATCATAATTATTGGTTGCTAATTTTAGCTCTTCTGCTGTGAAGATTTTTGAAGTCTCTACACCACCTTCATTTGATGATAGATGTTGTTTTAATAGCAACCCACCATTTTGTTGAAAAAATCTCTCTTCCAGTTGGATCAACTTTCTTGTTCTTATAATCAAGTATATCCAAGAACTTGCAATAATAAGAAACAATAGCCCTAACCCAATACCTGCATTAGTAGTAGGATTTCATAAACTATACTAGACTAACATAGTAAATTTTTGCTACAAATAGGACCGATTGAAGCAAAAAAAACCCAAGTAAAAGAACGTTCAGTCCCTGCTGATATAATATATAATCATAATATGATGTAATTAGTAAGGAAAGTAATTCTCTTTTGATAATATTGCTAGTGAAGCCTCGCCCATCTTTCCTCCCATCTCCATGACTTCCTGCTGGACAAGTACAATTGAAGCTCCCGTTGGTATTGATGCACAAACCTTCACATGGACTGTTGTTTTGATCCTCACATTCATTGATGTCTGTTGAGTCACACATAATATCGAACATGGAACTTGTTAGGTCTTACACAAAATCACATTCCTCGGAAGACAAATAACCATAGGTTTGTATGTGGGAGTACTAACACAAAAATATAACTAGTGAAACTCCAGCGGATAGGAGAAGGACAGTCTCAGAAAATTAAGGTTATTGATTTTATGAACCACCAGTTAATCTGGGAGATATACAAACATACCTTTCCATCCAGGACTGAGATAAGGGTTCCCCTTGTAACCTTCAAAGCAAGTGCAACGATACCCAGAGTTGTTGGATGAATTGTTACAATGGCTGTTTTCTTGGCATGCAAAAGTGGTTGGATCTTGTTGTGCTTCTTCACATATCTTATTCCCTATTGCCCAATCAACAACGATCGTGATATCTTTGACTTCAGCTACTAACAGCAGATCTGATGCAGAGAACGTGTACTGCTCATGTTCAGCCACGAAGGCGTAACTGCAAGGGTCGAAGGACAAAAAGGTTGTGCTAGTAGTATTTTCACCCCTTAAAACCGATGTTTGATACTTTTGTATCCCCTTCGGAATGGTACTCTGGCAACATCCATTTCCATTGCAAGACCCTTCTTGCACATCTTCCATATTATTACATAACGATAAGCACTGGCTTATTGAGTAGGATTATTGAAGCTGATCATACCCTATACTAAGCCTTGCAGACTTACACGCGATCACAAAAAATCTATTCTTTGTGTCGGAGAATGTAAACGGGGTTGTAAATAAGCTCTAGGATACACTCGTTAAATTTTGCACCAAATCACCACATATATTGTAACATACTCTAGCTACCGCGTTTTTTATGCGCATTTCGGTTTCTGATACACTTAATATTTCAATATTGTTAGAGCATAGCTCGGTTGAACCCACCAAGCGTTGGTATGTCAAGTTTGGTTGTCATATTTTAGTGAATCAAAACTCATCTAAGAGTCGCTTGATTATGTACTAGAGACAACTTCGTATAGGTTAGACTAGAAAGTATAGGATTATGAGACATACAAGTATTACTCGAAGAACTGAAGAATGTGAAGAAGTAACAAGCTACAACGATGGCATCATCCTTCCTCTTGAGGTTAGTAATATTGACTTGAACTCTTGCATTCCTAACGTATCTTTCAAGTCGCGCTATAATGAAAACATAACTGCGAAGCTGTGTGAATGATTATACTCTAGTAGTGAGACATGATCACCTGATCATATTGTTAAGGAATTAGGATACGAAGTATAACGCTTATCTTTTGAACTTCGTATATATGACATCCACATAATCGTATGAATGCTATTGTGATTATGTGTATGGGTAAAGGTGAAGATTTCATCCTAGGAAACAATGTTTACATTTGTTTAAAGAAATTACATTAATTCATGAACTTGTTTTACGAATCGAAAGGGAAATCGCTAGGCTTATTGGTATTGTTATTCATTGCATATCTTTGGATTACCAATATGTGTGAGTTAGTAGAATCAATCATAACTTGTTATGTATCTTAGTATAACTAATCACAATGCCTGACTTATGATTTGGTATGACTTTTATTAGTGTAACCTATCCTAAGTAATCACCTGAGATGGTATGATCGATATTTGTAATTGGTGTGACCGATCCTAGTAATTGGTGTGACCGATCACAAAATAGTTGTGTAACCGATCCTTGTAATTGGTGCAACCGGTCCTAGTAATTGGTGTAACCAATCCTGGTAATTGATGTAACCGATCCTAGTGACTTGTGTAACCGATAACAAGTAATACAATGAGTATATGGTAACCGGTCCTGGTAATTGACGTAACCGATCCTGGTAACTGATGTAACCGGTCCTGGTAAATTGTGTGTGCGATCACAAGCAAACCATATTGAGGTAGAACCGATCCTTGTGTTTGGTAAAACCGTGAACCCATGATTAGTGAATTGATATTTGATCAATCACATAGTTGTCTTGGAATACAAATGAACCAATTCTTAACTTGTTTGGAAGTGTGGTATAATCGATTCCAAGATTGTAAATATGAAAAAGGATTTACAAAGAAAAGATGTCAACATACTTTGAACATGAACAATAACTCTTATCTTTTATTGTTCAAAGATATTCCTTAATAACTCAAGGAGATCCCGGTCCGAAATGAATTAAGAATCTTTTAATTAAGGTTGTTAGTTTTATATCTTTAATAATTACCAGCAATTAAATGCATATCTCTAGAAAATAAAAATTGGTAATGTGCATTTACTAATTGGAGATTTTCTATTGAGAGATTTCAGAAATATTGGACAAAGCATTTCCAGGAATTATGAAAACCGATTTTGGGAATTTATTGCATATCTTAAGAATAATTCGGTTTTGAAAATTCCTTGGTGTCCAAACATCCTTGGTCTGTAAATACCCAAGTTTGCATTTCTAGCAAACTATCCTAAGAGCCAGGCAAACTTCATATTTTTGTTGTTTCTGGTGGAGCCATCTATCCGGAGAGGAAAGTACCCTAATTAGGCGAAATCTCTTACGACCGCTCGTTTAAAGACTTCTGTAGGATCAAGAAGCTCTACGAGTACCGTTGGTGGGAAACTATATATTACGGTTCATTTTAGTTTTCTATTGATTTGATTGACCAACGGTTGTTGAACTTTGATTGCACCTAGTTTGTTTATTTTTGAGAATATTCTCTTCTGATATAAGATTCACTCAAACTAGATCGAAGTGTCGACGGGATCTTTAGAACTGTTTGTAGATCTAAAGACATCTTGTGATAATCCATTTTTAACAGACTCCGTTATGTGTGTGATTGATCACAAGAGATTCAAGTGGTGTTGTGCAGGTGTTTATTGAAGATTAAAGAAGATTTCTTATTTGGTTTTTATATCTTTGGGTGTGCACAAACCTTGATCGGCTGGGATCAAACTAGAATCAGATTTATTTGATTGATTAGTTGTGTAAGATCGGCATCACCTTATAGTTTCTTGTTGGAATCTATATTGATTGATTGCAAATCTAACCTCTACTACTTCGGTATTTGTTGGATAGATTGATCTGACCAGGCAAAGAAGTTTATTAGTTAAACGGAAGAGCCTTTGCATATTGAAAATACGAGGGTACCCAAATATACCACAATCTTAAACTTTTCCACTTATAAGTCCTCTTACCGAAAGTGATTGTCTATGGACTGAGTCGAGACAATACAACGAGTCGGTATTCACGCTTTGTGTGATCGTCTATGGATACGAGATCGAGAAGATACAACAATCAAAGTGTGATTACTTGATAATAGGTTCGGACTTAATCAAACTCTATAGGATCACTATCAAGTAATACAAAGTTAATGTTTGTGTAATTTAGTTTAAATTATAATAACAACAATTATAATTGCGGAAAACAAAAGTAAATGACACAACAAGATTTTGTTAACGAGGAAACCGCAAATGCAGAAATACCCCGAGACCTAGTCCAGAATTGAATACTCTTAGAATTAAGCCGCTATACAAAATCAAACCAACTTCGTATAGTTGAGACCAAGCAACTAAACATATAGTTCATCTAGTTTCTTCTGTATCCCTGCGCTTCTGACATTCGATAAGTGCACACACTGGAACAATTCCTTTGGATCTAATTCCAAACAGTCTATTCAATCTCAGTAATATGAGTTAGACAAAGTCTCTTCTGTTTAATCCAATAAAATCCTTTGTCGGGTTTAGATCTATCTATCCAACAACTACCAAAGTAGCAGAGTTTAGATAATGCAATCAAAAATGGGATCCATCAAGATACTATATAATGATACCGATCTATGCAACTAATCAATCAAATCTATGAAAGATAAACCTATTATAATTGGATCCCAGCCGATCAAGTTTTGTGCACACCAAAGATTATGAACCCAATAAGAAATCTTCTTTGTCTTCAAATCTTCTTAAATCTTCAATAAACGCCTGCACACCACAACTTGAATCTCTTGTGATCAATCACGTACAGAACGAAGTCTGTTAACAATGGATTATCATAAGACGTCTTTAGATCTACAAACAGTTCTAAAGATCCTGTCGGCACTTCGATCTAGTTTGAGTGAATCTTATATCAGAAGAGAAGATTCTCAAGAATAAAAAAACTAGGTGCAATCAAAGTTCAACAACCGTTAGTCAATCAAATCAAATCGAAAACTATTAATAATGCAATTATTTAGTTTCCCATCAACGGTACTCGTAGAGCTTCTTGATCCCACAGAAGTCTTTAAACAAGCGGTCGTAAGAGATTTCGCCTAATTAGGGTACTTTCCTCTCCGAATAGACGGGTCCACCAGTAACACACAACAAGGTAGTTTTGCTGGCTCTTAAGATAGTTTGCTTGAAATGCAAACTTGGGTATTATAGACCAAGTTTGGACACCAAGGAATTTCCAAAACCGAAATATTCTTAAGATATGCAATATATTTCCAAATCGGTTTCCATAATTCCTGGAAATGCTCTGTCCAAAATTAACCGAAATCTCACTAGAAAATCTCCAATTAGTAAATGCACATTACCAATTTTTATTTTCTAGAGATATGCATTTTAATTGCTGGTAATTAAAAGCATATAAAATTAACAACCTTAATTAAAAGATTCTCAACTTATTTCGGCCTGGGATCTCCTTTAGTTATTAAGGAATATCTTTGAACAATAAAAGATAGGAGTTACTGAACATGTTCAAAGTATGTCGACATCTTATTTCCTTGTAAATCCTTTTTCATATTTACAATCTTGGAACCGATTATACCACACTTCCAAACAAGTTAGAACTGGTTCATCTGATTTCCAAGAACTATGCGATTGATCAAATATCAATACACTAATCATGGGTTTACGGTTCTACCAAACACAAGGATCGGTTCTACCTTAATATGGTTACTGGGACCGGTTACATCAGTTACCAGGATCGGTTACGTCAATTACCAGGACCAGTTACCATATTCTCATGGTATTACTTGTGATCGGTTACACTAGTCACTAAGATCGGTTACACCAATTACCAGGACCGGTTATGCCAATTACAAGGATTGATTACAACTATTTTGTGATCGGTCATACCAATTACCAGGATCGATTAAACCAATTACAAATATCGATTATACCATCTAAAGTGATTACTTAGGATCAGTTACACTAATAAAAGTCATACCAATACATAAGTCAGGCCTTGTGACTAGTTTTACCAAGATACATAACAAGTTATGATCGGTTCTACTAACTCACACATATTGGTAATCCAAATATATGCAATGAATAACAATACCAATAAGCATAGCGATTTCCCTTTCGATTCATAAAACAAGTTCATGAATGTACTTCCTTTAAACGAATGTAAACATTGTTTCCTAGAATGAAATCTTCACCTTTACCCATACACATAATCACAATAACATTCATACAATTATGTCGATGTCTTATATACGAAGTTCAAAAGATAAGCGTTATACTTCGTATTCTAATTCCTTAACACTATGTCTACTAGAGTATAATCATTCACAGCTTCGCAGTTATGTTTTCAATATAGCACGACTTGAAAGATACGTTAGGAATGAAACAGTGCAAGTCACAATATGACTAACCTCAAGAGGAACGATTATGTCGTTGATGTAGCTTGTTACTTCTTCACATTCTTCAAGTCTTCGAGTAATACTTGTATGTCTCATAATCCTAATCTTTCTAGCCTAACCTATACAAAGTTGTCTCTAGTATATAATCAAGCGACTCTTTAATTGAGTTTTGATTCACCATAACAATTGGTTTAATTATGTATTTTGGTTTAATTATTAAGTTATGTTGGTTTAAGTTAATATCCAAAACTTATATAAGTGGAATGCAACAACATTTCAAATTAATCAAATTTTCATTTCAAACTAATATTAAGTAGAATGCAACAACAACATATCAAATTAAAATGCAATACTTCAAATTAAAACTTAAATTAATACATCAATCATCTAGAGGAACTACTACATGGAACTCATCATCGGACTCATCCTCATCATCATCATGGTTGTTACTAAATCAAGCTTGTTGTTCAATATGTGCTTGAATCCCGTCACATTCGATTTGACACACATGTTTTTGCTGGGCGTTCATAATTGAAGTGTTACCTTGAAGAATGTTATGCTTGTCATAGTCAAACCCAAATTTTTCTTGAGAAAGATGACTTTTCTTACTCTCCATGTTTTGAAATTTCCTATCAACTGCTCTTTGATTCTCGTCGTTCTTTTGATGTTCCATAAACTCCGTCATGTTAAATCCACCGTAACTTGCTCCTTCTTGGGCTAATTTTCTAGCCAGTCTTGCATTGTTCCTCCCTGGAAGTTTTCTCTTACCACCATCATCATTGAGAACTAAGTTCGCATTTGGGTTTCTTAGGGTATCTGGTGAAGAATTTGATGGACCTGGTGAAAATGGTGAAGAATTTGGTGTTGAGTGAGAAGAATTATATGGTGACCTTTCAGGTACTTGTTGATAACCTACTAACACATCTGGATTATACTTGTTCAACACCTTCAAAATATGATAACAACTTTCGAAAGAAAATTGTTTGCCATGTTTTCGCTGCCAATCCGTACGAACCTTTCTTTCAACATCAACATCCACAAGACCACTCTCTCGACCTCTCTTGGCTTGCATTATCAATCCAATATAAGCGGTTACTTCTCTGTTGATTACAATGAAGTGTTCATCCAACCCTTTTGCATCACGAGAATTGATGTTCATGGTTTTTTCGTCATATTTACGAAATATATTTTCCCACATGGTGTTACCATGTTGTTGTGCACCATTGATACTATCTTGGGTAAAAAAAACATAATTGCGACAAATGCATTCATCTTCTATCATGGTGTATTTTGCACCCCGGACTTTGACCTTTTTACCTTTACCGTTGCCTTGGCTTTGAGTTTGTGAATCCATATTACAAGAAATTAAGAATTGTAGAGAATGTGTGATGGTTTATATTTGAATAAGATTGAGAGATTGAGAAATTCTAGAAAGATTTAGAAATTCTGGTGTGAGTTGAAATGAGTTTGAAATTGGGTATTTATAGAAGGGAAGAATTATAACCGTTGGATGAGAAACTGATAAGCGATGATCAGATTAGCGAGCGGTGTACTGACTAACACTGGCGCTAGAATGACCAGTGAGCGAGATTATGACCATCGAGTGATGGACACTCTATCGCTCGCTAGAAACTCCATCGTGTATGCCTATATATTATAATTGACATATAGGCATATGAGTTTGGCATTTTGGCATACCCATAGTGGGTGCATATATGGCAAAATCTGGTGTTTGCCATATGCATAGGAATAGGCCTTAGAGGTAAATACTCTTCTTATCCCTTTCGCCTAAGCTTTATTTAAAATTTGGGTTAGGTTTTCATGGAATGACTTTTAGGACTATGGTCAGCGAGCTGCTCGTACATGGTCTGAACTGTGTTGTGAAAGGCGCCTAGGCGCACGAGTTGTCCAAGGGACGCCTAGCTAAGAAATGTGAGGAAATTTTTTTCTCTTTTCCAGGGCGCATTGGGAGTGCCTAGGCGCTAGGCGAGGTGCCTAACACAACATAGATCTGAAGTGTAGTCCTGTAAATGGTTCTCAGCTAATCTTCCGGACGTAATTTAAAATTTTGTAAAATCCATTGGTTTTGTATGAATGTATAAATTCGTGAAATGAACTTTTAGATGATATAAGCACTTCTCCGGTAATCTACCATCTCTTTTTTACATTCACCAAGTTTACATGGACATGCACTCACCGTGAAATTCATATTTCCGATTATTGAAAAAAATATAAGTCAAGTTGATGATTATTACACAATCATTTAGGGATGTTCATTGAGCCTATCGAATCTGTACACAAACTATATTGTTCAGAATCAACTTCAGTAATGGAAGAGAAAAGTGGGATGGGATACAGGTCAGTTGGCTCAGTTGTTGATTCAGGGTTTGGTTGATGAGTCCATATGCATGCCCCTGCCAATATCAAACTCTCTAGCTCTGTTGTTACCTCTTTCATTGTCGGCATTTCTTCACCTTTCAACTGTAGGAGCAGAATATCACGACATCAATACTTCGCGAGATTAACAAACGACTACATTGCGAAGGCGTCGCAGGTAAGAAATATAAATGACGCAATAGATGACACAAAGAAAAGTGTGAAGACTTGGCGAGATTTAGGAGTGTCGTTGTTTATAACACTCGCGACACTTAGCAGTTATTCCCGAAAATAAAGGACAGCTTAGCTGTCATCCACTGTGTATTACCCTATATAAAGGGTTGAGTTAGTTTGTTGTAGGAGAGGTTCTTTTGAATTGTTAAGCAAGTCATTAGGAGAGAGAAAGTTAAGAGTGATTGTAATTTCTTAAGCTCTGTTCTATCTTTCTTTTTAAACATTTCAAGAAAATAATCAATAAAATCTATTATTACTCATCTTCAAATGGATTAGTAAAGTAAATTCTTATGAGGGGTGTATTGTGGGATTTCCTGCAATTACATATGCGCTAGAAACAGGGAAGATCATAAAAGATTGCAGCTAAAATTATCCGAATCAAGAAAAATGAGTTGTTAAATCGGTGAAATAGATTAAAAAGTCCACAATTACAAAAGCATTAATGAATTTCATGAAAACATTAGAGGAAGGATACATAAACGAGATTTTAAAGGGAAGAAGATTATAGATAAGGAGAAGACATCGTCTTTAAAAGATAAAACGAAAAATAACATTCAAACTAAAGAGTGTTTGAGCATTCACCAAGTTTACATGGACATGCACTCATAATCATAATCACTATCGTGAAAATATCTTTAAGATGGTGAGATAATTAAGCCTTCATATTTCCGATTATTGAAAAAAATATAAGTTTAGTCAAGTTGATGATTATTACTCAATCATTTAGGGATGTTCATTGAGCCTTTGGTGCTAGACTTGTCCTTCTGAAACACAAACTATATTGTTCAATCACGAATCAACTTGATGCCATGGAATGGAAGAGGAAAGTGGGATGGGATACGGATTTTCATGGTCGGATAGCATCGTTTAGTTGATTCATAAAATTTTGGTGAAAAATAGTTTGGTTGATGAGTCCATATGCATGCCCTCGTAAAGATGCCAATATCAAACTCTCTTTAGAGGATTAAATACTTCTTATATTTCTTCAAGAATACTTCATACTTCACTTACCTCTTTCATTGTCGACATTTCTTCACCTTTCAACTCAAAGACTACTACAAACACCTATTCAAGAAAAAGAGGCAAGATGAGCTCAATACTTAACAAACGTACTTATTCTAAATGCATACCCTCGCAGAAAAGTGTGAAGACTTACGAGATTTAGGAGTGTCTATTTATAACGTGCATCAAAATAAAGGACAACTGTGAGTAGATTGTCTTGTTCCATCAATGAAATGAAATGTTTAGCAAGATTTCTTTGCTCTTCTGATCTCTCTAAAGAAAGGGGTTTTTGTGCGTTAATAGTTCCACAAGAACTACACCAAAGCTATAAACATCACTCTTCTTTGTCAGTTGGCTTGTGTTGAAATATTCTGGATCCAGATATCCTAAGGTCCCCAGTACTAGTGTGGATAATTCTGTTTGGTCCATAGAAATCAACCTCGATGCTCCAAAGTCTGCTACTTTTGCGGTGTAATTTTCGTCTAAAAGTATGTTTGTAGACTTGACATCACTATGAATGATGGGTATATAAGCTACGGAATGTAAATAAGCAAGTGCACCTGCAGTTTCGACCGCAATCCTCAAACGACTTTCCCAGGAAATGGAAGGCAACCCACCGCTAGAATGGATATGTTGGAAGAGGGTGCCATTGGAAACATATTCATAAACAAGCAAAGGAACTTCAGTTTCTAGACAACATCCCAAGAACTTCACCACGTTTCGATGATTAATCTGAGTCAAAATAAAAACCTCATTTATAAATTTCTCAATTTGACTCTGATCAACTATTTTTGACTTCTTAATGGTGATTGTACGATTATCAGACAAGGTTCCTTTGTAAACGGTTCCATAGCCTCCTTGTCTGAGGATCAGACTCTCATTATAATTGTTGGTCGCTGAATTCAGCTATTCTTCTGTAATGATCTTGGAAGTCTCTAGACCACCTTCATTAGACGATATTTGCTGTTTTAGTAGCAAACTACCATTTTGTTGAAAGAATCTCTCTTTCAGTTTGATTAACTTTCTTTTCTTTGCAATCAAATATAACCAAGAACTTGCAACAACTATAAACAAGAATCCTAAACCAATACCTGCATTTACAACATGAGTTAAATGGTTATATACTTGAGAAATTTCAAATAATTCACAGTATTTCTAGTGCATTAAAAGTATGTAATTGTCACGTGGTGACTTACCAAGAGTAACCTTGAGTATTGGGAATCGTTCTCTATAGACAGTATTGCTAGTGCAGCCTTTTCCGTCTTTCCTGCCATCGCCAGAACTGCCTGTTGGACAAATACAATTGTAGACCCCATTGGTATTGATGCAAATACCATCACAGGGATTGTTGTTTTGATCCTCACACTCATTCACGTCTGTTGAGAATAAAGAACACGACACTTAGTTAACATCTACTTTGCAAATCAAGATTTTTGTCTCCATTATTCATTTATTTATTCATATATACAAACATACCTTGGCAGCCAGGACTAAGGTAGGGATTTCCCATGTAACCTTCACGGCAAGTGCAACGATATCCCGGATTATTGTCTGAATTGTTACAATAGCTGTTCTCCTGGCAAGCATAAGTGGCTGATTTTTTTTGTGCTTCCTCACATGTCCTAATCCCTATCGCCCAATCAAGAACTTGGGGTATCTCTCTGACTTTACTATCAGCCTGAAGATCTGATGCAGAAAATGTATACTGCTCGTGATCAGCCAATAAAGTGTAACTGCAAGGATTGAAAGATAAGATGGTTGTGTTGGCAATCCAAACCAACCCTACACTAAAATTCTTAATCCCCTTTGGAATAGTACTTTGGCAACAACCCTTGCCATTGCAAAACCCTTATTTAACGTCTTCCTTGCTGCTACACATTGATACACACTGGCTTGAGTAGCTCTTGCCAAGCTGATCCCACCCTAATAGTGCCCCACCTGAGTTGCACCCGATTGCAAATAACCTGTTTTTTGTGTTGGAGTACGTAAATGGAGTAGACTTCAAATTTGATGTGACTATCTGATGATTCTGATCATCCACCACTAAATCACCAGACATATCATAACATAATGTAGCTACCACAGTCTTTATGCGAATTTCAGTTTATGATATACTTAATATTTCAAGATTACCTGTGCCAATAAAGGCCTTAGGAGGGTCATTGGAAGTATTGCAGTTAACTTTATAGCCATACCCAACTCCCTAAATGGAGCACCCTCCTGCTCCTCGATTATACTCATCACCTCTAACAGTTACCCCAAACGGGTATGGAATGCTAACATTCCCGCATTTGGCTTGGCAACCTGGATTTGAGTCACCAAATGCAGCTACTAACGATGCTATCAATAACCAGAAAGAGATCAGCTGGATTAACAAGAGTTTTTCTGAAAACATAATTCAGAAGAATTAGTTAACAAATTCCAGTTAGCTAGTATTGGAGGAAGAGATGAATCATTTACTAGATTAGTACCCCTCTTAAGTAACCTTATTGGAATATAAATGTTGTTGTTGATGGTGGTTTTAGTTCAGGGTCAAAACTGTAAAATCCTGTATTTAATGCGCTATCACCCTGCAAGGGATAAAGCCATTTGAAAAGTGACGAGTGCAAAAACCCTCCTCTCTCATTGAGCAATTCAATATATATGAAATTCACTCAGAATGGTGTGCATAGCAGCAATCCCAAAAGATTCTGTGAATTCTTTCTTCAACTAGCATTTCCCATTAATGCATGACTCGCCTAGTATTTTCCCGTGCTATGTTCCCAGACGAACTCTCATTATTGACATGACATGACGATCAAATGTTCACTCTCAGCAGAGTAGCATGAATCTCCCGAAATGTCAGTATTGAGATCCGCATGAAAGTACCCACATAGTCCGCATCACTCTTTAACAAAGAGAATTTTGTATCGACGCACTTTTAAGTTAGCTCGATCCAAAAAGTTTTCCTTAAAGAAAATCTAGACTGTTAATATCAGTCTCAGAATGATCACGGCCACACGATTTGGCCACGCGATTTAACAAGCTTAGGATACTCCTTGCGAAGCTAGACAATCATCATAGTGACCACCGGCGGGCCCACTAGTGCCCTAGTCGATCGAGTCTTATTTCCATCATTCACAAGTGCTTCGAACGCCGACCCAAACATGAGCATTCGCGCTGTATAAGTAACTCAAACGAGTTGAGACCGGCAAAAACAGTCTTAAAATGCATCACATCCGTCCAACTAAGCAAGCCTAGTTGGACGGCGCGGATCGCATCTCGAGCGATCAAAGAGGCGCCAACGTGTTCACTGTGGGCCCAACTCCTCCCTTGGTCGATCGACCTATCCACGGCGAAACCAGAGCGTATCAAATCACTTGCCCAAAGTAGGGTGAATGCGCTGTTTTGAAAACCCTAAAATTGCGTTTGCGGCAACGCCCTACTGTCGCAAACCGATTACAACCATCCATCTTCGCTGGCCTAGTTGAAAGGCTTAGATTTAATTTCAGGCGGCCCCGAAGATGTCAACATGATCACTGTCAGCCTACCTCTACACGTGACCGACCGACCTACTCGAGCTAACGACCGACGCCTCGAATCGCTCACCCAAAGAGGGATGGCTGCGCGGCCCCCTAAACTCTAAAGTTGCGTCAATGGCAGTATGCAACTGCCGCAAAGCATCTCCGCCGTCCAACTTCGCCAGACGAGTTGACCGGCCCAGATTTGATTTCAGGTGACCAACAAGACGTTGTTGTGATCACCATCCACTCTTCTTTCACGGGGGACAATCGGCCAAGTAACAACTAGCTCATAGGGATCCCAAACGATCACCCAAAGGTAACTAGTTGTGCTGCTTGCATGTAATTCTGCAGCAGTTATTAACTGCCGCAAATCGCCTCCGCCGCTCAACTTGGCTAGCCGATTTAAGCGGTCCAGATCTAACTTGGATCGACCGATAGGATTTTAGAATGGTTACCAGTCGCCACTCTCCTAGAGGAACTGATCGACCACTCCTTGGGATGCGTGCGTAGCACCCACCAACTTCCTGAAAGAGGGTAGTCGTGCTCCTTTTAAGACGCTCAATCCATGACTGATTCGATCGAGCTCAAAAACAACGATGCTTCTAACACATCGATTATTTTCAGCTGCTTATTCGAAAGCGATGCTTTACATACATCGATTATAAGCAATGCTTAATAAATATCGGTTTCACAAATAATTTATTATTTGACCTAAAAGCACCATGTGCTAATTTCAGCGGCAAGTCACATGACTTGGCCCATTCAATCGAGACATCAAACATGTCACAAACTGGGGGATACATACTAGGGTATTGGTCTGGTGGTTTACAACGTGTGTCGTGTGATAGGTGTTGTAAAACACCTAATTTAATATCTAGTATTTATGCTTTCTTTGCTATCATTCTTGTGAATTGCATCTCTTATGATTGATTTTGAGTTTATTAGGTGCAATGGAGTCATTTGGGAGCAAAAGAAGGAGAAATTAGCCATTTGGAGCGAAAAAGGCAAAAAGGTCAACTCGCAGACGATATTTGGCGCATGCTAGGTTGCACAAGAGGAGTTACGCCGGAAATTAAGCTGTCAGTCTCCCAGAACTGACAGTTCAAATCAACAAGAGATTATTCAGGTGGCCCGTATCCAAGCAGTGGGTGTTGATATCAGTTTCAGGGTATTAGACCTCATCTAGGTCGAGTCCTGAACAACACAAATTCTCTTCTCAAACCAACAAGTTTAAGACTTCCGTGCCGTTGTAGCCAAGAGTTTCTCGTCGGCAAGCTCGGTTGGATATGGACTGTTTTTACTGGGCTTCACTTGTGGGCTGTTTTAAGGACTGGTTTTTGGCAGAGGAGAGGTGCGGCCTAGTCTAGGGAATGGAAACACTATAAAAAGAAATCTCTTTTAGACTTTTGGGGTATATCTAATCTTTTGTTCTAGGGTTTAGAAACATGATAGGTTTCTCTTCCTTCTTGTTATGAACTCCATGAATATGAGTACCTAGTTTTTATTATTGGTTATGGAATAAGTTGGATTTCCAAATATGGGTTTTAATATGATAAATTAGTTTTGTCTCCATATTATCGATTATGATTTATTATTAATATTGTTACATGATTTGAATGCTTGTTTAGTCGAGTCGCGAATCGATTGAGTTTGCTTTCATCTTTATTGCTAGATTAGGGTTATTATACGCAAAAGTGATAATTCCTAATTGCAAGTAGCATAAATAAGATTATAGTTTGTAGTGATATATTCTTATGATCTTATGTGAACCATAACCTTTGTTAAATCGGATTAGTGCTTTTACACGTTCGATTGCTTTGATTGGTCTGATTTCATAGAACTTAATGCATCCAGGGAATTAAACTTGATTAGTGCTTTTACACGTTAGGTTGTTCTTTTAGATAGAATTCATATTCGCATCTTTTAATGTGTTTGTTGATGACAAGAGGAGATTAGCGGGGTATTCTTGCGATCAAGGTATCCTAGGGCCTTTGATAAAAGTTGAGATTAAAATATCAATTCTAGTTATTGTGTTGAAAACATGTTTGTGATTGAAGACGAAATCCATGACCAATACTTTCTCATCCTTGATTTGATTTGTTTACCTTTATTGTTTGCTTTTATTTAGTTTATTATATAAAAATCACAAAACTCCCGGTGTTATTTATAGGGAACCGAAACAATTTGACAACCTAAGTCCTCTCTGTGGGAACGATCCTTTCTTTCCCTTGCTATATTTATATTTTGAGTAGTAAGAAAGTGTTATTTATTTTTGTGTCGGCTGACAACCGAACAAATTTTGGCTTTGTTGCCGGGGAGGCAGAGGTTGTCACTTGTTTTTGGTTTCTTATTTTTTGTTTTGTTTTATTTTTCTTATTTCTGGTTTTTAACCTTGGTTTGAGAATATTATTTTAGGTACTTGTTTCTCATGGAAGGAGCATATTACATGAATGACTACGGTTTTCAACAACCTCAACAATATGACAACTACCAATTCCAGGGGTATGATCAAAACCAATTCATTGGTTATGACCAATATTCCATGGAACCTTATGGTTTTCCTCAACAACCTTATGGCGGGTATGTGTGTGAACAACCACAAGGATGGGAGGACTCTTATGCTCGTGAACAAAAAGTCTCTAACTTCCTAGACAAAGTTTCCAACTTTTTACAAGAAGAATTTCAAAAAGCAAAAGAGACTACAGATGAGCAACTCCAAGAACTTCGTGAAGGTATTGCTAGCTTGCGAAGAGGCATTGATCGATGCAAGGAAGATATGGATAATTCTAATGTGCATATGTTTTGTGATGAATATTTGATTGATGCTAATGTTGAAAAAGGCGAACCTTTGGGGACTTTCGTTAATAATTGTGTAGTTAACTCAACTCTTGATCGTAATAATGATCATTCACCTATTCAAAAGGATGAGTTCGAGATTAGCAACACTAAATTCAGCGAGGACCAATCTTATGTTGACTATGATAGTGACGGTGATTATGATACATTGCTTGAACCAAATCATGGTGACATCCCCGAGGAGTGTACAATGGAGTCTTTTTGCGATCAAGGTGAAGACGAAGAGGAATATGTTGACACTTGTGTAGATTACTCAAGCATTGATCTTAATAATGATCAAGAGCCTATTCAAAGGGTGGAGCTTGAGGATGATGCATTTTCGAGTGTTCTAAAAAAGTTTCTTATAATAAAATTTGGATCCGCAAAAGAGTATGTGCCTTACAACAAAAAGGAGTGTGTTGAGAATGAGACCGTTATGACCACTATTGTGGAAGACCCAATTGAGCTTGCATATGATTGTAATGATGATATTAATGTCGAAACTTTGGTTACGGCAGAAACGGACGAAGAATGGTTGCAAGTTTTGATAGAGGACCATGATATACAAGAGGTGAGTAATTCACTTGAGTTTTTCAAGGATGAAGAGGATTCCGTAATACAAGAGATTGTGCAAGGTTTGTCTAACCCGTTGCCTATTGTTTCTTCTCCTTTACCTCTTATTGGTTTGAATGTATGTGCTTCGAGAATATTGTTGAATGACTTTGTTTCTTGATATCCTCCATTAGAGATACTTGATTCTCATACTATGCGGGTTTTGAAACAAGAAACCGTGGTAGTCCCCGACTTCTATATTCTTTATACACTTCCAAGTGTGGACAAGAATAAGTGTAGGGGAAACTTTTATCGGTTAATAGCTTCATTTCTGTTTTATATGACTAATATTTGTGTGAAGCTAGTGTTTGCAAAACAGTAACTATGGAAGGATCCCCAACTTTTCGCATTGTTGGTATATGGGGTATGAATCTTGCAAGGATATAGTCGTGCTGACGACTTTAAACCAAGCGCTACATGGGAGGCAACCCATAGGTTTTGTATCTCTTATCTTTTATTTTGATTTTCTTGTTTTTATTTTTT
Source organism: Papaver armeniacum (assembly GCA_023531295.1). Taxonomy (NCBI): domain Eukaryota; kingdom Viridiplantae; phylum Streptophyta; class Magnoliopsida; order Ranunculales; family Papaveraceae; genus Papaver; species Papaver armeniacum. Next base: position 823,837 of record JAJJWW010007339.1, on the reverse strand, counting down.
TTCTTGTCGCATATTTTTATAGTATTTCCCACCTTGACTTTCTTTGGACGATTCAATTACATTGAGGACAATGTAAAGTTTAAGTGTGGGGGAGTGGTTAAGTATTTTCATTGTAAATTTTTCATAAATTTTCAACTTTTTGTAAATTAGTGAATAAAAACTCCAACTTGTGGTTAGTTTAGAGTCACATAGTATATATGTCGCTAAGATTACATCGAGAATCTCATAAGAGTGACTGAACTTAGAGATGACAGAGAACATGATCGGGTTTCTTAATTGTATGAGAGTTAAAGTTGGATTTAACCATGCCAGTGGCAAATAAGGTGCGGACCGAATTAGGTATTAGAGTAGTGGTCCCCTATAGTGGAGACTACCCATGTTACATCATGTGAGGCACCGACCTTCAATTCTTTGTACCTGTCTAAATTTGTGCTTTTAGAGTGTGTGTCACCGTACGTAAACTACGGGTAGAATGGTGAGCTACCCAACCTCCCACCATAGAAGCACTATTTTGATCTCTTGAGTGCTATTTTTATCAATCATGATGGTGACATCGAATTGCTAACTTACATACCACTTGTAATCTTGTTCGCAGTTAGCACCATCCACTTTATCTCTCTCTACACCAACATGTCCATAGAAACACCATCATCATCAACAAGAGGAGCATCACAAATCTGAAGGAAAGTTGAAAACGTTCAAGGTTTACAAGCAACGGTACAGAAATGGATTCAAGTAAAGTAACAAAATAAGGAGCATAATTTTTATAAGTTGAAGACTATTGTATAAGAGCGAAGTTTATCAATATGAGAGTTCGAGAAGTTTATAATATCAAGACATACAAGTTGTGAAGAATTGAGCGGTAAACTACTTACACCATGGCCTTTGTACTTACATTTTTATTTTATTTTATCTTATTTGTATTTTATTTTCTCTTGTCTCAAAAAAAAAAAAAAAAAAAAAAAAAAAAAAAAAAAAAATTTCTTTAGGTTCATTACTAGTTTTATTGTTTTGTTTTGTTTTCAATTTGTATTTGTTTTATTTTTCTTGTCTCATAAAAAAAAAGAAAAAAAAAAGAAGAAAAAAAAAAAAAGGAAGAAAGGAAAAAAAAAAAAAAAAGAGACAAGAAAAATTCATGTATCATATTTTGGGTTTGTATAGTTCGTTTTTAGTTTTGTATTCTTTCAATAAAGCCAATGGAAGAAGGAATATCTACAAAGAAGTTTCAAACAACAAGGATTTAGAGGAAAAGAGATACATTGTCAAGATTCTACGAAGTTCAAGAGTTGTCATCAACAGTTGAAGACCGAAGACGAAGATGAAGACACCGATTGAAGACCAAAGACGTTTCTATGGATGTTGTGAGAGTGGTGCTAGATGCACGTCGAACGGATAACGAGGTAAGTAAGCATATTCCCACCTTCGTTAAGTGGTTGATTTCCTTTCTTAGAGATCGTCAGAAAAATGGGTTTTCAAAATGTATAAAAGATGTGGGTTTTCAAAACAATTCGGAGGGTTTTTGCCTTCCTACCATTCAACGTGTCGCAGGATTCTCCCTTCATTCCTACCTGGACACATGTGTGACCCATAAAAAGATGTTTATTATTGAGAGCAACTTCATAAAACCCTTTCTTGTGAGGCGGAGTCGAGACTTTCGATCACTCCGAACCCGAATTTCTTTCGAGAATGGATGGTTATTTCTCTCTCAACTTTTAAGGATGAGATTGTGTTCATTTATGTGTCTAACTTCTTATGACTAGTGTGCAGAATCTCTATGTATTCTTAGCGCGTTGGATGCTATCATTACGGAGAACTAGTAAGTTGGAAAAATAGGTTTTGTGGGTATGATAGACACATTTTTTGTGTCTGAATTGTCCTCAATGTTGGTATTGTTGGAACTCGATTTTTGTACTAATTTTGTGTTTTTATGTATTTTTAGGTATTTTTGGAAATAAATATTTTTGGAAATTTCGGCTCGAAAAGTTGCTCGGAACACCCCCGGAGGACATTTGATATTCGGACTCCCACATTGGATAAGGGGTAACCCAATTACTAAGGGGCACCCCAAGGAGGCACCTGCTATTCGCACCCCAGAACAGGATAAGGGGCACCTTCGTCAACCTTTCAAAAACTGGATTTTGGCGGGAAAAAAATATTTCACGCATGGCAGATTTTGGTCGGATTTTTGGGAGAGATTAAAGGAGACTAAAGGGCTGGAATTGTTTGGGTACCCTTCTATGGGCTAGACAGGGGATGGTAGAGTGCTTGGTTTCGGTTAAAATTGACCAGAAAATTCACGAGAAGAAAACAGGGCAACACGTACGCGGAAGAAATATTCACGAGATTACAAAGGATTTGGACGTGCAAGCTTGTGCCTGGAGTGTGCTAAACTGAATTATAATCGTGTAGAATGCAAATAAGGATGGTTCACAGCAACAAGATCGCATGCAGGAGCAAAAAGGGAAAAAAATATTTCTCGTATCAGGCGAGTAATGGAGGATTATTCCGGCGTAAATACGGTGATTCTTAGGCCCTGTCGAGTATAAAAAGGCTTGTGGGTTCATAGATAAGGGATACGGAGAGTTTGGGGAGTTAGCATAGACGAGAGAATCAAGAAAATCGAGTTGCAGAAATTTCTGCTGCTGCTGCTGAAGAACCTCAAGAACACGAAGAACAGACGGCCAAAGACCGTCGTTCTTCAACAGTGACAGCGACTGCCACATGTGGGTCGCATAAATACAGTAACAGCCACATTTCTTCCTTATCGTTATACATAAATGTGTTTGCAACAATTATAAGCGTTGCAAACACCTGGTTTTAATAGTTTTTCTCCATTTCATCATTTGTACACCTCCTTTGAGCAATAAAAATGGATTTTGAGCGTGTTTCCAACATGATGAGCTAGAACCCATCACTGGGACGACGGAGGAAGACAAATTTCATACATGGGTAATTTTAATTAATTCTCTATTTGACTTTTGCACTAATTAAAATAGAATTATGATTTGATTAAATTGGTTGTTATTCAATTAGATAGGTTATGCTTTGTTTAGATAATCTATGCTTAGGGATACAATTAATCTTTTGAGAGTCTACCTTGGCAAAAATAAGAGTCGGTGTTATTTTGTTTATTGAGCTTTAATTGTTGAGAATAAATAAATTGAACCTTTTGTTATGAGTTTGGCGAATCTCGAGTCCCAAAGACATCTCTCCGTCTTGTGACATAAATTGTATATATTCTCGTATTTTTATTATTTTCTCTTAAAAATCAATCTCATCAAGTCCGAGTGAACGACAACCTTACTACCACTTTCTACAACATTATTGAGTCACATCAATTTTTGGCGCCGTTGCCGGGGACTTGTGTATAGATTTGTTTTTAGGTTTTATTTTTTTTTTATTATTTTTGTTCTTTTTTACGCGTTTTGGTATTTGTTTGCTTTCGATTTGGAGTGGAGCGAAAGAAAAGAGAAAGTCTTGAAAATAAAAGCAAAGCCAAAATAGGAAAGAAAAGAGAGATCCGAACGAAGTGAAGAAGAAAACTTTGTATATAGTGTAATTATTTTTATTTTTTTAGAAACTGTAATTAGGTAATTATTTTTGGACTTTTTTTATTTTTGGACTTTATTTTGGACTATCGGACATTATTAATTTTAAACCCTAAGGAAGGGTAATTTAAATATAAACTGCACAGGGAAGGACGACGATTACGATATCGTCTCGGCCCCTCGGGTTCGTACATGACATAGGAGTCGTGGCCCGAGTCGACTTCAACGGTTCATCCCCCTCAAACGGAGGTAAGAATTCTAAACACCCGCGAATCTCCCGTCGGCGGGTTTACCTGGATGATTTTGTATGCATATATGTTGAGGGTATTGAAAATGGCTGCTTTAATTTCCTAGTAAAGGGCAAGGACTGGCCATATAAGATAAGGGTTCGGATTTCATCACCGTTCTCTTCTTGCCCGCCTTAGGAAAACGAAACCAAACACGAACCTAAGCCTAAAATTTTGACTAGAACGAGACCTATAGGGTAACGAGCTTAATAGGAAAGTCGTTCGAAAGATATTGGTTACTCTTTTGAGCATACTTCGAAGTTCATGATGGTTTCTGTGAGTTGAATGCGTGACTGCGCCGCCTTGTAATGCGGTGAGGCCTTGGGTATCAAAGCTCCACGCAGCTTCCCTCGCCTCTATTCAACTCACTTAAACTCGGATTGATTCCGCAGAGGGTTTGCTCAGTTTGTAACGAATTCCCTTTCGAAGGATTAGAAGTGGTCTAGAAAACAATCTAAGTGGAGCCATCATGCTTTTTGTTTGCTAGAAATCGCAGGTTTGTTGTGGTCGAGTCAGCCTTGTTTGTGCTTGTGTAGAATTCCCTTGCAGTTAGGATGTCAAACTGGTATTATAATAGCCATCGCAATGAATATGAATATCCAACTGAACAATATGGACATCACTCTTTTTATGACCATAGTGTGAATAGTGGTTGGGAACGCCAATCTTTTGAAGGTTATGGGTCATACCATGGTGAGCCCAATTACTATCCACACGCCACCCGGTCGTACGAGCAAAATTCCTCTCTAATAGAGTCAACACGTAAATTAGCTGAGACGACACGTAAGTTTGCGAAATGAATAACTTAGTTATGGATGAAAGCAATGCAACGAGTGAAATTTCTTTCCTAGATTCAATAAGGAAGTCATGTGAGTCGAGTCACGATACATTAAAGAAGTCATGTGAGTCGAGTCACGATACCATAATGAAGTCATATGAGTCGATTCAAAAGCTTTTGTTTGAGGCCCAGAACGGAACTGCTCGAGATAATCTTAGTGTTTCCAATAGTACCCCTGAAAATGAGGATAGTTATTTACATAATCAAGATGATGAGGATAAAATTGGTAACACTACTTGTCTAGATGAGGTTCAACCATTTTCATATTATTATAATGATGATTATGATGAGGATAGTGTTGATGAAGAATTTGAAATAAATAGGCATAGTGATCAGAAATTGTTACCCCAATTGAGCTTTATAACGATAATATTATTTCTAGTTCAAATCCAAATAATTTTAATAATTATTCACCTATTCAAAAGGACGAGGATTTGACTAGAGATACCCCGTTTTAGACGATGTAGTATTTCCTTTTGATTACGAAGCCAATGATGGTTTAGAGGAATGAGTATATTTTGAGTCTAGCGATTTAGAAACAATAGACTTAGAAAAAGAAAATGAACTCGTAGAGATGAGTGAGGATGTACCGACTTAGAAGAATCAATTGACCATTTTCGGAATCGATGACCTTGAAATTAGGGAAGTTGTGACTAGTCTTTCTAGAGACACCGAAAACTCTAAGTTTGGGGGTGATTATCATTCTCCATGTGCTTTAACTCTTAGAAAAGTCCCTAACTTGGGACTTGACATATGTGCCTCAACCATTTTAAAAGATTATCTTCATACACTTTTTCCCGAACCTAGTTGTGTCCATAAAGAAGTTCGGTTGTTAGAAACCCATCCTCTGGTTGATGTGGTTAACCCAGGCTATGATACCACGATTGACTTTGTTTTCCCACCAAAAACCTTCCTTCCAATTGTGGGAACGTATAAGTTTCGGATGTGTCAATTATTAAGTTTTGAGACTAAACCTAATTACTTTAGGATATTAGGGTCGACACATTTGCTTAAGGAAGACCACCAATCTTATTGTGGTCACCGTGTAAGTCAAAAACTGATTGACTTAGAGGATCCACAATTATTCGGGTTATTATTATGTGCTTCCAAGTTTTTATTTGAGTTTTTCCACTCTAGAACCCGAACATTCGGATCTAACTCATAAGGAAACGCAACCCATGAAAATATGTTATCTAGACCCTTTTATAGAGCTCCGAACCCGAACCACAACTAGATGTAGTTGTCTTAAACAAAACAATATATAAGGGTGTGTTGGATATCTTCCCGGTCTGCATTGCGCCTCCTCTTCTTGTGGTTAGGACTTTTTGATCCGGATGACCAGCTTATTCCTATTCTTGCTATATGATTCTTCGAGGTGACTAATCCTTTCCAATGTCTCAGGTCAAGACTTTAAACTTAGCACTTCTTGGGAGGTAACCCATGCTCTTGCAACACGGTAATATCTTTCCTTACTCTTCAAGTGGTAACAGTTTCTCCTTGTTCATGCTTTTAATTTTATCTTTAGAACATTGAGGACAATGTTAGATTTAAGTTTGGGGGTATGGGAGAAATTTTTAGTTGCATTGTTAAACTCCAGAGCCTAGAAATTTATGCGTATTAAGGATGGCACTAACCAATCTAAGTGGATGGAAGCATTTTGGTTGTAGGAGTTGAGGAACCAATCGATTAGATGGCAACATCTAAAGAGTCTATTCATAAAAGCACGAGTTCGGGTGTTAGAAATAACATGATAGTTTCACCAATCTCGTTGAGTCCTTTTCACTTCTATTTTTATTTTGTTTCGTTTTTAAACTATGTTTCTCTAAGTGATTAGGTGGGGCCCACGAATCAAGTTGTTACCGATGCTAGGGTGAATTAGAGTGATTGAGATACCAAAAAAAAAAAAAAAAAAAAAAAAAAAAAAAAAAAAAAAAAAAAAAAAAAAAAAAAAAAAAAGTGAAAAAAAAAAAAAAAAAAGAAAAAAGAAAGAGAGACCAGACCATCAGACCAACCGGAATAAATTCAATAAAGTCGACCACTGGAACCCTTGTATATGCCAGTTGTGTTGACCTAGATTTAGGATTATCGACCACTGGTTCCCTTGTATATGCCAGTGTGTTGATATTAGTCGACTAGTATCTCAATCCATTAGGATAGGTTCATTTTGGCGGAGGCCTTTAGACGAGATATGGGAAACACCGATCACTTAGTAAACATCAAAACCATCTATGTTCTTCTCTATATCCATCTTCTTGATCTATCCATGTGATTAGTTTTGACTCAGGGTATTGATGTCCATAGTGCGACTATCCGAGTAGAGCTCATCACTTTATATGAATTTTAGTATGCTTGAGTGCAAACTCGTGTAAAGAATTGGAATTTCGCATCGGGGTACTTCCTCCTGTAGTCAATAAGTATGCCAACCAAGGAGATTCTTTAGTGCCTTCCAAGGTTACGTGTAGATAGCTAGGTCCTGAGTAAAGGTTTTGTGGGTACACCTCTGGTAAACCCTCCGGAGACAACACTCCGCCACTAGGGCCACCTAGGGGTTCAAATGATTTTTATTTTTTAGAATAAATTTGCTCGAGGACTAGCAAATAATCAGTTTGGGGGTATTTGATAGACACATTTTTTGTGTCTGAAATGTCCTCAATGTTGGTATTGTTGGAACTCGATTTTTGTACTAATTTTGTGTTTTTATGTATTTTTAGGTATTTTTGGAAATTCGGCTCGAAAAGTTGCTCGGAACACCCCCTGAGGACATTTGATATTCGGACTCCCACATTGGATAAGGGGTAACCCAATTACTAAGGGCACCCCAAGGAGGCACTCTGCTATTCGCACCCCGGAACGGGATAAGGGGCACCTTCGTCAACCTTTCAAAATCGGATTTTGGCGGAAAAAAATATTTCACGCATGGCAGATTTTGGTCGGATTTTTGGGAGAGATTAAAGGAGACTAAAGGGGCGGAATTGTTTGGGTACCCTTCTATGGGCTAGACAGGGGATGGTAGAGTCTTTGGTTTCGGTTAAAATTGACCGAGAAAATTCACGAGAAGAAAACAGGGCAACACGTACGCGGAAGAAATATTCACGAGATTACAAAGGATTTGGACGTGCAAGCTTGTGCCCTGGAGTGTGCTAAAGGCTGAATTATAATCGTGTAGAATGCAAATAAGGATGGTTCACAAAACAAGATCGCATGCGGGAGCAAAAAGGGAAAAAAATATTTCTCGTATCAGGCGAGTAATGGAGGATTATTCCGGCGTAAATACGGTGATTCTTAGGCCCTGTCGAGTATAAAAAGGCTTGTGGGTTCATAGATAAGGGATACGGAGAGTTTGGGGAGTTAGCATAGACGAGAGAATCAAGAAAATCGAGTTGCAGAAATTTCTAACTTCTTCAACGCTGAAGAACCTCAAGAACACGAAGAACAGACGGCCAAAGACCGTCGTTCTTCAAACGATGACACGACGCCACATGTGGGTCGCATAAATACAGTAACAGCCACATTTCTTCCTTATCGTTATCTGTAACAGTGTTTGCAACAATTATAAGCGTTGCAAACACCCGGTTTTAATAGTTTTTCTCCATTTCATCATTTGTACACCTCCTTTGAGCAATAAAAATGGATTTTGAGCGTGTTTCCAACATGATGAGCTAGAACCCATCACTGGGACGACGGAGGAAGACAAATTTCATACATGGGTAATTTTAATTAATTCTCTATTTGACTTTTGCACTAATTAAAATAGAATTATGATTTGATTAAATTGGTTGTTATTCAATTAGATAGGTTATGCTTTGTTTAGATAATCTATGCTTAGGGATACAATTAATCTTTTGAGAGTCTACCTTGGCAAAAATAAGAGTCGGTGTTATTTTGTTTATTGAGCTTTAATTGTTGAGAATAAATAAATTGAACCTTTTGTTATGAGTTTGGCCGAATCCTGAGTCCCAGCACATCTCTCCGTCTTGTGACATAAATTGTATATATTCTGTATTTTTATTATTTTCTCTTAAAAATCAATCTCATCAAGTCCGAGTGAACGACAACCTTACTACCACTTTCTACAACATTATTGAGTCACATCAGGGTATATCTCTAGTAAACCCTCACGAGACTATAACTCGTCCACTAGGGACACCTAGTGGTTTAAAGGCTTGTTATTTATGATAAAAGTGACCGTAGCCTCGACGACACGGAGTTATATGTATCCTTTAGAATAAGTTTTATTTTGTTTGATTTGCTCGAGGACTAGCAAAGTCTAAGTGTGGGGGAATTTGATAGGTGTTGTAAAACACCTAATTTAATATCTAGTATTTATGCTTTCTTTGCTATTATTCTTGTGAATTGCATCTCTTATGATTGATTTTGAGTTTATTAGGTGCAATGGAGTCATTTGGGAGCAAAAGAAGGAGAAATTAGCCATTTGGAGCGAAAAAGGCAAAAAGGTCAACTCGCAGACGATATTTGGCGCATGCTAGGTTGCACAAGAGGAGTTACGCCGGAAATTAAGTCATCGGTCTCCCGGGCGACAGTTCAAATCAACAAGAGATTATTCAGGTGGCCCGTATCCAAGCAGTGGGTGCTGATATCAGTTTCAGGGTATTAGACCTCATCTAGGTCGAGTCCTGAACAACACAAATTCTCTTCTCAAACCAACAAGTTTAAGACTTCCGTGCCCTTGTAGCCAAGAGTTTCTCGTCGGCAAACTCGGGTGGATATGGACTGTTTTTACTGGGCTTCACTTGTGGGCTGTTTTAAGGACTGGTTTTTGGCAGAGGAGAGGTGCGGCCTAGTCTAGGGAATGTAAACACTATAAAAGAAATATCTTTTAGACTTTTGGGGTATATCTAATCTTTTGTTCTAGGGTTTAGAAACATGATAGGTTTTCTCTTCCTTCTTGTTATGAACTCCATGAATATGAGTACCTAGTTTTTATTATTAGTTATGGAATAAGTTGGATTTCCAAATATGGGTTTTAATATGATAAATTTGTTTTGTCTCCATATTATCGATTATGATTTACTATTAATATTTTTACATGATTTGAATGCTTGTTTAGTCGAGTCGCGAATCGATTGAGTTTAATTTCATCTTTATTGCTAGATTAGGGTTATTATACGCAAAAGTGATAATTCCTGATTGCAAGTAGCATAAATAAGATTATAGTTTGTAGTGATATATTCTTATGATCTTATGTGAACCATAACCTTTGTTAAATCGGATTAGTGCTTTTACACGTTCGATTGCTTTGATTGGTCTGATTTCATAGAACTTAATGTATCCAGGGAATTAAACTTGATTAGTGCTTTTACACGTTAGGTTGTTCTTTTAGATAGAATTCATATTCGCATCTTTTAATGTGTTTGTTGATGACAAGAGGAGATTAGCGGGGTATTCTTGCGATCAAGGTATCCTAGGGCCTTTGATAAAAGTTGAGATTAAAATATCAATTCTAGTTATTGTGTTGAAAACATGTTTGTGATTGAAGACGAAATCCATGACCAATACTTTCTCATCCTTGATTTGATTTGTTTATCTTTATTGTTTGCTTTTATTTAGTTTATTATATAAAAATCACAAAACCCCCGGTGTTATTTATAGGGAACCGAAACAATTTGACAACCTAAGTCCTCTCTGTGGGAACGATCCTTTCTTTCCCTTGCTATATTTATATTTTGAGTAGTAAGAAAGTGTAATTTATTTTTGTGTCGGCTGACAACCGACCAGCGTGCAACGCGCCCATTACGAGAAAGTGTCAGGAAAGATGGACGATTAACAGTAATGAGAATAGTGGGCGAACGTGTGATCAGTCTTCCCTCATAACGGAAACACGATGATCACTACCTTCCGCATAAACCCACTTCTCCACTACTTTACTTCCTCCACTTCCTAAGAGATCAGGGTGCGCTTAATGACTTGTATAAATAGGTTTTCAATCTATTTCGAAAGGATAGAACACAAGTGTTATCAACACAAGTAGACATAAACCATTTTCTGATACAAGTCATAAAACAACCACACCTTAATAATTTTGATCTCAAACACCTTCTTCGCTTCCCTCCCTAAGATCAACCCTTCTCCTCCACCTTGTGACCGAATTGAATCTGGAACGGCCGTTTCTTGGTTTAGGACAGAGTCTTACAGATTGATCTCTCGAACTCAAAAGTACTCCCGTGCAGTATATTTGTTTAGGGTTTGAATTCGTTTCTCATCAACACACCCAAATTTACCAAAAAACAGCAGAATCAGTTTTTACCCCAAAATAACTGGCGACCATCTTGGGAGATTAATCTCTCGGTTGCAAAATCAATTTTCAATTTCATTTTAATTTTCTCAAAGAATTCAAGATGGTGGATCTTAGGTCTGGATCAGCGACAAATCCCGATGTTACTGGCGCCAACAAAACCCCTGGTGTCCACATTCCTGCCGGCAACACCAATGTATCGCCTACCAGTACGATCAACACATCTCGTGGCGCTACATCCTCAACCACCAACACCGATAATGGAAACGTTCCCTTAGGCGTGACACCTCCAATGACCAGAGCCAGGGCCGCTGCCGCCACCTCCAATGTTTCTTCGAGCGTAACACCCCCGGTTGTTACTAGAGCTACTGCCACTCCCCCATCAGGACGAGAGACTGCAGGAGCCAGAGGAAGCGAACCCCCTATTACCATTGTCGATTTAATGGAGAGACAATAAATTCTCGCTAAGGCTCAGACGGACATGGCTTCAACTCAGAAAGGGGTACTCACTTTCCTCAAGACGCTAACAGAACGACTACCGCAAGAGCCGCGTTAGCCCATGGAACCAATAAGGAGTACCTTCAACACTCTTGGCGCAAGCACTTCAATAGGGCGTACATTCATAGATGAGGAAGTTCGTGTTGTTCCTGAGCGCTCAAGAGAAAGGAATCAGCCATCCAATTTTATCACGCGTGAAGATCCAAAACGACTTCTCCAAAATCGAGGCAAGGAAAACCCGGTGGACCTGCACCAACACCAGCCTCCGTATCTACCTGATATGCAAAGAGTTCCTCTCCCGAGAGGATATTCCTCTCCTCAGTTTTCCCTTTATGATGGTACTGGTAACGCTCGCGAACACATTTCTCATTTTCTGGAATCTTTGGGAGAGCACAAATACAATCACGTCCTTCGCCTGAAAGAGTTCTCAAAGTCGCTTACTGGAAGAGCGTACACCTAGTACAATAACATCGCACCAAACAACATATCAAACTGGTGTGAGATGGTCACCGCTTTCTACAAAAAGTATTTCTTCGTATCTGAGCAAATCACTTTCTCAGACTTGGGAAGAATGTTTCAACGAAACAACGAGCATCCGAATGATTACGTCAAGTGATTCAGAATTCAAGCTTTGGATTGTCACGACCCAAATGTGACCGAACAACAACTGGTAGAATCGTGCATTAACGGTATGGTTCCCATCTATCGTGCTTTACTGGAAAACCTGCGCTTCCAGACGTTCTCCGAACTCCATGAAGCTGCTAAGCGATTGGCTACAACCGCACTAGCGCTTTTAGAAAGAACTAGACCAGCCAGGGGAGAGGATGCACACGAAACTCGAAGAAACAGACGTCTCATCAACAAGCAATACACCGGTCCTTCTGTAAGCGTGGTAGGTGAAGGAGGGAAAAGAAAAGCTCCAACAATGGAGCAACAACCCAAGCGTGCGGCGCCGACGCATACGACTCCACCCCGGAAAGCCGCGGCTAAGGCTCTTGAAGCTGGAGATGCTGCTCCATACTTCCCATTTCTAATAGACGAGGTCATTGAATTCATGGAAGCATATATTTAAGATGACGCCATCAAGCTACCTCCTCTCAGACGTCCGCCAACTGAAGAAGAGATGGCGAATCCAAAATATTGTCGTTATCACAGATTTGTCAATCACCAAACTAGTGACTGCAACAAGTTGAAGCGCATTTTCAAAGAGAAAGTAGATGCGGGAAAACTTCAATTAGAAATGAAGGAGTACACAGAGACCCTCTTCCTGTCAGGAGCTGTATGATTTCTGGGGACTCTTTCCACAAGACTGTGCAGTCTATGATGGAGCATTTATGTGAAATTTTGTATTTCTCTAAGGCACATCGTCAAGACATGTTTGGGGCTCTCAACCGCGTCGTATCAGGCAAGCGTTCGTTTCCAGTTAAGAAAGCTGCTCCAGAACCTCAATCCTTCCTGGGAAACGCGAGATGTAACTAGAGACTCCTAACCATCGCTCGCTTGAAGGATGTCGAGTTTGACAACACACTGATTGATGTAGCATCTGATTTCAATATTGTCACTATCAAGACCCTGAAAGCTGCAAAGATTTCAAAGCAGGAAGATGTTCATTACCCAACCGTAATCAAAAATTCCGAAGGAGAATTTAGAGAAGCTTATGGGTACATCGACCTCAAAATCAAGATATGAGACGCTCTAACACACGGTAAGTTTCATATTGTGAAAGATTACCCGAGCTATGATATGATTCTGGGGCGCTCATGGGTGCATAACAACAAAGCAAAGATAGGGGTGTGTCATTTTCCAGTGTCTATACCTGAAAGGATTTCCAACAAGCCGTCAAACCCCGAAGATTACCTATTGTCGTATCAGCAACTTGCCAATGTGACGCAATTACCTGGAGAGAGCCCATAAACATACATTAGAAGATTCCGAACCCAAGTAAGTCTTATTGAAACAACCCTTTTGTAATCAGTCACTCCTCCTCCCGCTAAGTCTCGGGGACTCGCTCCGATCAACAACCCCTCCGTCACTAGGAGATGTGAATGGGATGTCGGCCCTTTCAAACGCTTCGTCAAAAGTTTAGAAGCTGTCTCGGTCAAAGACGGTGAGTCCAAGGACCAAGTAATTGTACAATGCCCAAATCCATTTCAAGTTGGATATTTGGTAATGAAGGCGACCGCGTTTCAAGTTGGAGATGTGACAGTGAAGGTGGCCGCTCAACCTGATACGCCTACAGAAAGGGAAGATAAGACATACTTAGTGGCAGATGTTATCTTAGGCGGTTACTGCAAGCTCATCAATGCCGACAAACTGGAAGGCGTGACAATTCACTCACGATGGCTCAAGCCTTTCAACACCTAAAACGCCGTGCTACCTTTTCCTCCAGCGTTCTCTTTAGTATTTTCTCCAGCAATTTCCCCTTTCATGCAATATTTGTAATTCCTCCAAAATGATTGCACTGCTTGCATTCATAATTAGAGTTTCGGTTTGTCAGTTAATCAAAGTATTATTTCCTTTTAGAAATCTCTTTACTCCTGAATCATGACACAAAGTTTTAAACAAGCCTAAACCCTCACCATTACCCATCAGTTCAAACCAGAAAGACAAAACCCTAGAAAGAAACATCTCATATCTTTCGAGAAACATTGAAGGAGTACACGCAGAAAGAAAAGAGACAAAAAAATCGTATGATTGTTAGGGCAAGCGCTCCGTACTCTGAAGAACATCCTACTCCAATAACAAAGCGACCTCTCGATCACCACAGATGGATTGCAACACTTTATCGATTGTAGGGAAGACAGGTTTGTGGTTAATCTCTGGTTTCTATTATTGCATCCCCTTCATTGTTTTTAGGGTTACATGCAATCATCATAATGACAGTATATGGTCACATAAAGACGCATCACCACTTATGAAGTCGCGTTCTCTTTGGCTGTACGATTTGATGAAATGGAGAGATTCTATCGCAACCCTACTGGGAGTGCTACAACTAGGGTTCCCAGATATCGTGAATAATAAAAAAAAAATCATTCAATGAAAACCAGGCTCAAACACAAAATTACTGAGTATAAGAGGAAAATGTCAACAAACTATGGAAAGTGCTCAACTGTGAATGAAAGCAATAAAAGAAAGTCTAGTCATTAGAAGGATCAGCAGTGTCTTCACTGGATCCGTCATCGGAAGCTGCTTCAACACCTTCACCACAGGCCGCTACTGCATGCTCTCTGGGAGTCGCATCGACTCCCCTTTCTGATGCTGTTTCAACACCTCTCTCAACAGCCGCTTCAATATCCCCTTCAGGAGACGCGTCGACATTTTTCTTGGAAGTTGTTTCAACATCTTTTCCAGATGCCACTACCATGATCTCCTCAGCAGCCACTTCAGTGTCCCCTCCAACGGTCGCTTCAATATCCTCTACGGAAGCTACTTCAACCTCCTCCTCAGGAACTTCCCCAACAGCCTTCTGAGGATGCTCCGGTTTGTCCACATCAGAATCTAGAATTATGATTCCGTTACGGGTAGGGTAATCATGCTTGTTTTCACTGGAAGGCCGCTCATGCTTGATTTTTCGCCGCTTTAGCCGAGCCGCAAATCTTTCAGCTCCCGCGCTCGACGGCTGAGACGCTTCTCGCGCCTCAATTCTTCCTCCATGTCGAACTGAAGCCAAGAAAGCCTGAACACGCTCCCAAACGAGACGTAGGTGCGGAAGAGGCATACCCTGTATGGCACGGCCAGCTTCACGAAACAGAGGATCTATTTTGGCCATCACCTCCTCGAACGCATTAGCCTTTGGTTTGTCGACTTTAAAGCTTTTTTCTAGAGAAGTAAAGGAGTAATCATCACCAGAAGTTCCCATCATATACTGCAAAAGGGCATTATGATTACATATCAACAACAGATATATAAAAAATCATCATCAATTAAAAATCAAATTACATGATGAACGTGAAGCAATACCTGGAACAAAGAAGAAAAGCGATTCTGCGATGGGAGAAAGGCTCTGGCGTCTTCTTTATATTCCACAAATCAACAAGATCCCAAGAACAAAAGGAGTCTCTACTTGCCACGTATAAAGGCTCCAGATACGGGATAACAATCAAATAGATACTTATCTATCTGAAGACAACTGACGTGCGCCGAAGGAAGGGAAACATATCTCGCTCAAGGGACGAGCCAAGCTCTATCCTGGTAATGTACGCTAAAACTCTTCTTGTGAATTTCTTTTACTGCCACCATCTAGTGCATACCCCGTAATAGTGTCACTATTACGTGCTAAGCAGGGGACTTAATGTTGATGGTGGTCAAAACTATAAAATCCTGTATTTAATGCGCTATCACCCTACAAGGGATAAAGACATTTGAAAAGTGACGAGTGCAAAAACCCTCCTCGCTCATTGAGCAATTCAATATATATGAAATTCACTCAAAATGGTGCGCGTAGCAGCAATCCCAAAATATTCTGTGAATTCTTTCTTCTACTAGCATTGCCCATTAGTGCATGACTCGCCGAGTATTTTCTCGTGCTATGTTCCCGGCCGAACTCTCATTGTTGACATGACATGACGATCAAATGTTCAATCTCAGCAGAGTAGCATGAATCTCCCGAAATGTCAGTATTGAGATCCGCATGGAAGTACCCACATAGGCCGCATCACTCTCTGACAAAGAGAATTTTGTATCGACGCACTTTTAAGTTAGCTCGATCGAACACGTTTTCCTTAAAGAAAATCTAGACTGTTAATATCAGTCTCAGAAATGATCACGGCCACACGATTTGGCCATGCGATTTAACAAGCTTAGGCTACTCCTAGCGAAGCTATACAATCACCATAGTGACCACCGGCGGGCCCACTAGTGCCCTAGTCGATCGAGTCCTATTTCCCTCATTCACAAGTGCTTCGAACGCCGACCCAAACATGAGCGTTCGCGCTGTATAAGTAACTCAAACAAGTTGAGACCGGCAAAAACGGTCTCAAAACGCATCACATCCGTCCAACTTAGCCAGCCTAGTTGGACGGCGCGGATCGCATCTCGAGCGATCAAAGAGGCGCCAACGTGTTCACTGTTGGCCCAACTCCTCCCTTGGTCGATCGACCTGTCCACGGCGAAACCAGAGCGTATCAAATCACTTGCCCAAAGTAGGGTGAACGCGCTGTTTTGAAAACCCTAAAATTGCGTTTGCGGCAACGCCCTACTTTCGCAAACCGATTACAACCATCTATCTTCGTTGGCCTAGTTGAAAGGCTTAGATTTAATTTCAGGTGGCCCCGAAGATGTCAACATGATCACTGTCGGCCTACCTCTACACGTGGCCGACCGGCCTACTCGAGCTAACGACCGACGCCTCGAATCGCTCTCCCAAAGAGGGCTGGCCGCACGGCCCCCTAAACCCTAAAGTTGCATCAATGGCAGTATGCAACTGCCGCAAAGCATCTCCGCCGTCCAACTTCGCCAGACGAGTTGACCGGCCTAGATTTGATTTCAGGTGACCAACAAGACGTTGTTGTGATCACCATCCACTCTTCTTTCACGAGGGACAATGATAGGTGTAGAATACACCTAATTTACTATCTAGTAGTTTATGCTTTCTTTGCTATTTTTCTTGTAAATTATGTATTTTACGCTTGTTTTGAGTTTTGTAGCTACTTTGGAGTCACACGGAGGAAAAGAAGAAGAAGTTACTCTATTTGAGCCAAAAGGGCAAAATTTTCATTTCATGGGCGATCACTATTTGGAGGTTAAGGGCTACTCTCTATTGGAGGATTACTAAAGAAAGGACAGTTCAAGTTAAGGGGCTGCCAAACTGGGTAGCCCTTATCCAGAAATGTAGTGCTATTATCAGCTGGTAAAATGGATGGGTAATGTCCATGGATGCATAAACCCATAGACCCACACCCACACCCGTACCCGAATCTACTCTACTTTACCTTTACCCTAAATCGAAGTTATTTCATTTCATTTCATTTATTGATTTCACTCCGAAATTGAGAGAAAGGTACAGAGGCCGCTTGTTCTTTGAAAAATTGAGAACCAGAGAGGTTAATCAAGATAGATGAAGTTGTTGCTATCGATGGATGAGTTACAGGGGTTGGAAACGAAAGTGATGATATGGGTTGATGGTGGAATTTGAGCTGAAAATCGATGATTCCTACCGTGACCAGTCGAAAAATGAAGATGAATCGAAGATGGGTTCGATCTTTGAAGAGATATAGATCTTTGTTGAGAGAAGGGGTTAGACCGAATCGGTTAATGAAGAATCGACGGAATCGAGAAGATTTGGTCTCGTGAGATCGAAAGCTAAGAGATGAATCGAGAGAAAGGGTTTGATGTTGGTAATATGAGAAGCTCGGGGAAATAGAGAATTCTGTTGAATCGAAGATGGTGGAGTTGCAGAAGGTTAGAGAAAAGGGAATCCGAGAGCTGTTAATAATGGGTCTGTGGTTTAAGATGAATTATCAGAGAATGAATCGGTAATGGAGTTCTGGTGGTGCTGCTAACAACACAGAGAGGAAGAGATTAAATGGGTCAGTGGCAGGAAGGAGTTACAATTGGATTAGGGTTCGAATTGATTCCACAGAGGTCTTGGATTGAGAATATGACAAGGTAGTGAAGATGGTGATTTTGTGTTTGTTAAGAGCTGGTTATGATGAGCTGTGGGATTGGGCTCTGATGGCTGCAACAGCTGTGTTTGGAGCTGCAAGAAAGTGTGCAAGAATGAAGTGAAGCTGACTGATGGTGGTTGCAAGCAGTGAAGAGGTCATGAGACTGATTGAACTGGTGGCGCTATCTGAGAAGAGACTGGCGATGAGATGTATGTTAGGTGCAAGTGAACTGAAATGGGTTGAGTCTGCCACAGAGTTGCTGTTGGTACTTGTGCTGGTACTGGTGAATATGATGGGCTACTGGCAAGATGATGGTTAGATTTATGCTGTGGTGTTAACTAAACTACATAGGAAGCTGAGGATGATGGCAAATTGTGGTGTTGCGGTGGGTTAGTAAAGAAGTGCACTCATGAGATGTTGGGAACTAAAACCCTGGAGAAGTTGGCAATGACAATGCAGTTGAAACTATGAGAATGAAGCGATCATGGTTGTCGTGGGTTGTTGCGGTTGTGGTGATCTTTGAGATGATGAGATAGAGAGTAGAAGCGGTGTGTTGCGGTTAGGGTTTGTCGACACGAGCTTGGGAGGTATGGCGGTGAAGGTGGAACCGATGTTGAAGTATGACCGAGATTGATGAGCCGAGTTGGGCGGAAGCACAGCCATCATGGTCGAACAAATGGTTGCAAGAGAAGTTGGCCTAGACTGACTCGGGTCAACTGAAGTAGTTGACTCCGAATTGACTCAGTGATTCACTCTCCTGCTTTGACCCGTTTGACTGACGACTGACCGTTAGGTTGACCCGTTTGACCGTTAGTCCTAACGGTGGACTGACGGAATATTCCGTCGCATATTCCCTTGACGGAGAAAATTTCCAGGTGGCCGGCGACGACAATTCCGGCCGATTAATTCCACAATCCCGATTTCCGGCGAGCCAAAAATTCCAGAATTTTCTATGGACTTCTCTCATGGGTGTGAAGACTTGGGCTAGGAATTGGATGGAGAATTGGACTCAAATTTGGAAAGAGAAGGTGGAAGAGTTGAGAAAAGCTTGGAATTGGAAATTGAATTGCTAAAGGAAAAGGATTCTACTCCTTAGAAGATTTGGAGAATATTGAAGCCTATAAATAGAGAAGTTTTCTACAACTTCTACACACCTCTCTACACACACAACACTTGTGTTTTTGCTTGCTTTTCTAAGATTCTTCTTTTTAGTTATTTGTGTGAACTCTTGAAAATTCTCCTTTTAATTATTATTTGTGTGAATTTCAAAAACATGAGTAGCTAATTTTATTATTGATTGAGGATGAATTCCTAGTTCTTAACATATGATTTAAGTTTTTGTTTTCAATTCTATCTTGAAGTTTTTCACATAATTATCGTTTGTTTTTACTAATAGGAGTGATCTTAAAGACATTCATGATTTATTGATAGATTGTTTGGAGTGCACGCTAAATTGATTTGTTAATTTGATCTAAAGCTAGTGAAAGTTAGGAGATAAGTAATCGTTTCTTGACTCTTTACATAAGTAGCAAACACGAGACCTTGCGGAGGGATTCCGTGGAGCAATTGTGTGTGAAAACAACGTTAGCAAGTAGACCTTGATCTAAGAGTCTAACTACTAATATTAACCTAATAAGTTCATAAATCTTAATGCGTTTATTTAAATTACATCTAGAGTGAGCTACTACTAGGTGGTTTGGTAAATAGAATCCGGTAGTCGAGAACTTCCGTGTCCGGTGATACAAGGGATTTAGGGGTTTAGCACTGAGCTAGCTGCTTTACCTACGGTTGGTGATAATTTGTGACTAATAACAAGTAGAAAAGAACATAACTTGATTCATTGTTTCGTAACGAAGAAGGATTCCTTGGTCTTGTCTCTCTTATTGCTTTCAACTTTCGATTTTAATTGCTTTGTTTATTTTCTTTTGCATTTTACACCCCCCTTTCGTGACAATTTTTACAACTAAGATCTCTTGCTCCTCGTGGGAACGAACTTGACTTCCATTATATTATTTTTAATTGAGTGGAAATATTGAAGTAATTTGATTGCACCTACGACACGCATCAAATTTTGGCGCCGTTGCTAGGGGAGCAACGGGCGATTTTTAGTTGTTTTTATTTTTCTTTTTGCTTTATTCTTGCTTTGTTAGATTCTTTACCGTATCTAACTTAGTTTGTGAGAATCTTGTTTCGGTGTTATACCTTTGGTGAATGCTTAAAGGGGGTAGACCGAGTCCAATACGTCTTCGATCCGGCACTCAACTAAAGGATTTCATTCGAGCGATTAACACTCCACTTTCTCCTTCTTCATCAAGTGATTCGGACAAAGAGGAAGAAACAATGGCTGATCGTACACTAAAGGACCTAGCTTCTCACAAGCTTGATACACAACAATGGTGTATCCAAACTAATTCAACCTTCGAGATCAAGCCGGGGTTGATTAGAGTTACCAAAGTTCCATGGCATGGTGAAGGACCCAAACAAACATCTTATGGACTTCTATGCCATAGTTATGGCTATGCTTCCACCCTGAGACTAATGCGGATGGAGCATTGTTGAAAGCTTTCCCGTTTTCTTTGGCGGGTAATGCTAAGGAATGGTTATATTATTTGCCTTAGGAAGTATCACAACATGGAATGGGATGAAGAAACTTTTCCTCGAGAGATATTTTCCCGCATCCAAAGCTACTCAAATTCGCAAGAGATTTGTGGATTGAAACAACAAGTGGGAGAATCATTGTATGAATGTTGGGAGCGATACAAGAGGTTGGTGGCAAGTTGTCCACACCATCAATTTAGTGACGTTATGATACTCCAATACTTCTATGAAGCTCTTCACCCAAGTGATATGTCTCTTCTTGACGCCGCGGGTGGTGGTGCACTAATGAACAAGACTTTGACCGAAGCTAGAGAGTTGATTGAAAGTATGGCGGCAAACTCGCAACAATTCTACACAAGGGATGAACCAATGGTTAGGCGAGTGCATGAAGTTAGTGATTCGTCATCACATCTTGATCAAAGGATGAGTAACATGGAGATAATGATTCAAAGGATGGCCGCGGTAATTATTCCGGATGGTGAGACCGAACAAGTGAAAGCTTTATATCCAAATAAAAGGCCAAGGTACGATCCATACTCCAATACCTATAATCCCGGGTGGAAGGATCATCCCAACTTTAGTTATGCAAACAAGCAAGCGGCGGTTTCCAATCCGTATGAGCAACAAGGTGGTTTCCAACAATCACGTTTCCAACCTCAACAACAATTTCAACCACAACAAGTCAAGGAGCGTGATTTTTTTGAATGATGACAAGCTCAATGCGTTAATGCAAGGTATGCAAGGTCTTACTTCTATGTTCCAACAAAGCCAACAAAGCCAACAAAAGACCGATTCGGCCATCAAGGACTTACAAACTCAAATGGGACAATTGGCGACCGATGTGAATTTATTGAAATCTCAAGCATCCACAAAACTTCCTTCACAACCATTTGTGAATCCAAGAGAGAATGTTAATGCGGTTACTTTAAGAAGTGGAAGACAAGTGGAGGGTCCAAGTCATCATGAGGAAGTTAGTGAAGAGGTAGTCAATAACAAGGAGGAAACCGCACCAAAGGAGAACTCCACACCAAACGACCAATCCAAGGGACCGGTGCCTACTTTCACTACTCCACCTCCTTTTCCTAGTCGTTTTGCTAAATCCAAGAAAGAGGCTCAAGACAAGGCACTCATGGATATTTTCAAGAAAATTGAAATCAACATCCCATTCATCGAGGCCATCAAGACAATGCCACGTTATGCGAAGTTCATGAAGGAATTATGCATCAAGAAGGATAGGTTGCTTGATAATGAAATTACTAAAGTTGGCGAGAGTGCGTCGACTATGCTATTGAAGAAGATGCCTACAAAGTGCACGGATCCCGGTGGTTTCACGGTGCCAATTACTATTGGTAAGCAAAGGTTTGAACATGCTTTACTTGACTTGGGTGCTTCCATTAGTGTGATGTCGGCCGAAATATATGACTCCTTGAATCTAGGACCTTTGAAAGAGACAAGAGTTATTATCCAATTGGCAAACAAGTCGAACATATATCCAAAGGGACTTGTAGAAGATGTGCTAGTGCAAGTAAATGAGCTTATTTTTCCGGTGGACTTCTTCGTGGTGGATATGGACAACAATGAGAACCGATCATCTACTTCTTTACTTCTTGGGAGGCCATTCATGAAGACCGCAAAGACGAAGATTGATGTTGATAAGGGTACACTCACTATGGAATTCGACAAGGAGATAATACACTTTAATATATTTGAAGCCATGCGTTACCCAAGTGATGTGCATTCCGTTTACTCCATTGATGTGGTTGATTCATTAGCGCAACAAATGGTGGAATTGAACCAAGAGGATGAACTTGATGTGGTGTTGCAAAAGAGCATTGAATTGGACGTCCATGGCTTGTCTAACTTGGATGTTGAAATCTCCAAGGACTTGGTGGAGATGTGTGGTGCTTTGGCGACATTGCAAGAGGCTAAAAAGGGTACTGTTTCTTATATTTCTTTACCCGTGAATGATGAAGTACTTGTACCATCTATTGTGAAGGCGCCCAAGCTAGAATTGAAGCCGCTTCCGGATCATTTGAAGTATGCTTTCTTGGGAGATGGAGATGAGCTTCCGGTGATTATTTCTAAGAAACTCACACCGGTACAAGAAGACCGTTTGCTTAGGGTCTTGAGAGAGCACAAAACGGCTATTGGGTGGACAATTGCGGACATCAAAGGCATTAGTCCATCCATGTGCATGCATAGGATTCTAATGGAAGAGAACGTGAAGCCGGTACGTGATGCTCAACGTCGGCTCAATCCTCCCATGATGGAGGTTGTGAAAAAAGAGATACTCAAGTTGCTAAGTGTGGGGGTAATCTACCCAATTTCCGATAGCAAGTGGGTAAGTCCGGTTCAAGTGGTACCAAAGAAATCCGGAGTCACGGTTGTTCGAAATCAAGACGATGAACTTGTTCCTACAAGAGTTCAAACCGGTTGGAGAGTGTGCATTGACTATAGAAAGCTTAATTCCGCAACCCGTAAGGATCACTTTCCTTTACCTTTCATTGATCAAATGTTGGAGCGGTTAGCGGGGCATTCTTATTATTGCTTCTTGGATGGTTATTCGGGATACAATCAAATTGTTATTGCACCGGAGGACCAAGAGAAGACCACTTTCACTTGTCCGTTTGGAACGTTTGCATATAGACGGATGCCGTTC
The DNA here is from genome assembly GCA_023531295.1 of Papaver armeniacum. NCBI lineage: Eukaryota > Viridiplantae > Streptophyta > Magnoliopsida > Ranunculales > Papaveraceae > Papaver > Papaver armeniacum. Next base: position 800,551 of record JAJJWW010007339.1, on the reverse strand, counting down.
GGCCTTTGCAATGCGCCGGCTACTTTTCAAAGATGCATGGTGAGTATATTCTCGGATTATGTGGAGCGCATCATCGAGGTATTTATGGATGACTTTAGTGTTTATGGCAATTCTTTTGATGGTTGTTTAAATAACCTTGAACTAATTCTTAAACGATGCATAGACACAAACCTTGTCCTTAATTGGGAGAAATGTCACTTTATGGTAAACCACGGCATAGTACTTGGTCACATTGTGTCCTCTCAAGGGCTCGAAGTGGACAAGTCAAAGATAGATTTAATAAGAAACTTACAATATCCCACTTCGGTGAGGGAGATCCGTTCTTTTCTTGGCCATGCAGGTTTCTATAGGCGGTTTATCAAGGATTTCTCCAAAATATCCATGCCGATGTGCAAGTTATTACAAAAGGAGGTACCTTTCGACTTCAACAAGGAATGCAAGGATGCTTTTGACAAATTAAAGGATATGTTGACAAGTGCGCCGATTATCAAATCACCGGATTGGAATCTTCCATTTGAATTAATGTGTGATGCTAGTGATTATGCGGTTGGAGCCTTTTTGGGTCAAAGGGTGGACAAGTTGTCCCATGTTATCTATTATGCATCTAGGACCCTTATCGATGCACAAATCAATTATTCTACCACGGAAAAGGAGTTATTGGCTATAGTTTTTGCGTTGGAAAAATTTCGATCATACTTGGTGGGTACAAAGGTTATTGTGTATTCCGATCATGCCGCACTAAGACACTTAATAAAGAAGAAAGAAGCTAAGCCAAGATTAATTCGGTGGATCTTATTGTTACAAGAGTTCGACATAGAAATTCGTGATAAGAGGGGTGTGGAGAATACCGTTGCGGATCATCTTAGTAGACTTGTTATGTCTCAAGAGGAACTTCCATTACATGACCGTTTTCCGGACGAACAACTTTTCTCCATGGAAGAATCAACACCTTGGTATGCGGATATAGTGAATTACTTGGTGACAAGGAAAGTACCTAGTACAATGTCTAATTTCCAAAAGATGAAACTTAAGAAGGTAGCTAAGCAATATGTGTGGGATGAACCATACTTATGGAAATATGGCGTTGATCAAATAATGCGAAGGTGCGTGCCTAATTCCGAATTTCAATCCATTCTCTCCTTTTGCCACACTTTTGCTTGTGGTGGCCACTTTGGTTCGAAACGCACCGCTCTCAAAGTTCTCGAGAGTGGATTTTATTGGCCCACCTTGTTTGAAGATTCATATGTTTTTTGTAAATCGTGTGATAGATGTCAACGAACGGGCAATCTAGGTGCCCGAAATCAAATGCCACTCACACCAATTCTCACCGTTGAGATTTTTGATGTGTGGGGTATTGATTTTATGGGCCCTTTTGTCAATTCGAATGGGAATTTTTATATACTTCTTGCCGTTGATTATGTTTCGAAATGGGTGGAAGCTAGAGCCACCAAGACTAATGACTCTCAAGTTGTTTGTGATTTTGTAAGGGAAAACATTTTCAATAGGCATGGTACACCAAGAGTGGTGATAAGCGATGGAGGCTCACATTTCAAGAAGGCTTTCCACGCTCTCCTCAAGAAGTACAACATAACACACAAAATTGGTACGCCTTATCATCCACAAACTAGTGGACAAGCGGAAATTTCAAATCGTGAGATCAAGTCCATTCTTGAGAAAACGGTGAATACCACGAGGAAAGATTGGAGCCTTAAGCTCAACGATGCACTTTGGGCGTATAGGACGGCGTATAAGACACCGATTGGTATGTCTCCATATAGGATGGTTTATGGCAAGGCTTGTCATCTTCCTATTGAACTTGAACATAAGGCTTATTGGGCGATAAAGAAATTCAACATGGAGTATGATGAAGCGGGGAAACAAAGGAAGTTACAACTAAATGAGCTAGAGGAGATACGTAATGATGCTTACGAGAGTGCCCGGATTTACAAAGAAAAGACCAAGCTTTTTCATGACAAGATGATTTCTCGTAAAAGCTTTATTGTGGGACAAAAAGTCCTTTTATATCATTCTCGCCTTAAATTATTTCCCTGAAAGTTAAGGTCCCGTTGGATTGGACCATATGTTGTTACTAATGTTTTTCCTCATGGTGCGATTGAAATTACTAGTCTTAGAGACAATTCGGTTTCCAAAGTCAACGGCCATAGATTGAAGCCATACTATGAGAACATCGCTTATGTGAATTTTGATGAACTTTCATTTGGAGATGCACTCCCTCTGGAGGAGTAATGTGCCGCAAGAGCTAAGTCGGGCCGTCGACTTTAAAACAAGCGCTTAATGGGAGGCAACCCATCGGTTTTGTATTTCTTATCTTTTTGCTTTTTTGTTATTTCTTTTTTTTATTCCTTATCATGTTAAAATTTCCCACCTTGACTTTACTAGGAGGATTCAATTACATTGAGGACAATGTAAGGTTTAAGTGTGGGGAGTGGTTAAGCATGTTTTTTAAAACAAAAATTACAAAAAAATTAAAAAATTTTGAAAAAAAAAAAAAAAAAAAGTTTTACTTAAAAATTCCAACTTTTAAAGATTTTAGAGTCACTAGCATACTTCTAGGTATGTTTACATAGAGATTTTGACCGACATAATTGAACTTGGAAATGTTAGAGAACTACATTCGGATTTCTTGCTTGTTTGAGTGTTAAATAATGGATTTAATCATGCGGTGATGCGAATTTGGTGCGGGGAGAAGTGCGTTATTAGAGTTGCTTTGATCAATCATTAGTGGAGACTACCCGTATTCATATCATGTGAGGCACCGACCGAAAACTAAAGAGCTTCTTTTGAGTGTGTGTCACCGTACGTAAATTCGGGTAGAATGGTGAGCTACCCAACCTCCCACCAATAGAAGCACTACTCTTTGATCTCTTGAGTGCTAATTTTGTCAATCATGAGGGTGACGTCCATGGATGAAAGCTTCCTTCTTGTAGTTCGATTTGCAGTTAGCACCATTCTCTCTCTCGACAACAACGGATCCATAGAAACACATTCATCATCAACAAGGAGCGACATCAAAATTTACAAGGAAAGTTGGAAAAGTTTAAGGTTTACAAGCAACGGAATGAGAAAAAGAGCAAATTTCAAATTCAAGTAAAGCAACATACAACGAGCGGATTTTACATATATGTTGAAGACTTACACTACAATGAGGTAATTTTATATTCAAGTATGAAGACTTATTCATAAAAGCGAAGAAAATTAAAAGGTGAGAATTTTTGAAAGTTTATGATTTCAAGACGATACAAGTTGTGAAGAATCAAGTGGTAAAATACTTCTCCCACGGCCATGGTTTATTTTTTGTATTTTATTTCTCTTGTTTCAAAAAAAAAAAAAAAAAAAAAAAAAAAAAAAAAAAAAAAAAAAGAAAAGAAAAAAACACAAGAGAAATATTTGTTCTTATTTTTATTGAATGAGCCGTGGGAAGGAAAATATATAAGGAAGTTTCAAGCGACAATGATATTTAAGGTAAAAAGAGTTAAGAATTGTTAAGGATTTATGAAATTCAAGGGTTTATCATCAATAGTTGAAGACGAAGACGAAGAAGATCAAGCCGAGGAGCGGAAGACGTTTCTATTGGATGCCGTGAGAGTGGTGTTATCATAATTGGCGATCGGATGTGAAGGTAAGTAAGTAATCTCATCCTCGATAATAATGGTTGATTTCCTTTCGTAGAGATCGTCAGAAAAATGGTTTTTCAAAATATAAAAGATGTGGGTTTTTAAAAATATTTCGGAAGTTATCCTTCCCACCATTCAACGTGTTGCAGGAATTCTCTTTTCATTCCTACCTGCACACATGTGTGACCCATAAAAAAGTCAGTCTTTTGAGTGCAATTATCATAAAATCCTTTTTGGTGAGGCGAAGTCGAGGCGAAATGCTTATTGATCGTTTCTCAAACACGCATTCTCTCATTATGGTGTGGTTATTTCTCACTCAACATTTAAGGATGAGAATATGTTCTTTAGTATTTCTAACTTCTTATTACTAGCATGCAGAAACTCTATGTCCTCATAACTTTTTGGATGCTTGTGACGCTTGAACGCTTTGAAGTTGTGAGTTTTTAGTTTGATTTGCTCGAGGACTAGCAAAGTCCAAGTGTGGGGGAATTTGATAGGTGTAGAATACACCTAATTTACTATCTAGTAGTTTATGCTTTCTTTGCTATTTTTCTTGTAAATTATGTATTTTACGCTTGTTTTGAGTTTTGTAGCTACTTTGGAGTCACACGGAGGAAAAGAAGAAGAAGTTACTCTATTTGAGCCAAAAGGGCAAAATTGTCATTTCATGGGCGATCACTATTTGGAGCCCAGCCAAGGTTAAGGGCTACTCTCTATTGGAGGATTACTAAAGAAAGGACAGTTCAAGTTAAGGGGCATTTTACAAACCGGGTAGCCCTTATCCGAAAATGTAGTGCTATTATCATCAGTGGTAAAATGGATGGGTAATGTCCATGGATGCATAAACCCATAGACCCACACCCACACCCGTACCCGAATCTACTCTACTTTACCTTTACCCTAAATCGAAGTTATTTCATTTCATTTCATTTATTGATTTCACCTGAAATTGAGAGAACAAACATGAGAGGTTCATTGTTCTTTGAAAAATTGAGAACCATAGAGGTTAATCAAGATAGATGAAGTCATTGCTATCGATGGATGAGTTACGGGGTTGGAAACGAAAGTGATGATATGGGTTGATGGTGGAATTTGAGTTGAAAATCGATGATTCCTACCGTGACCAGTCGAAAAAATGAAGATGAATCGAAGATGGGTTCGATCTTTGAAGAGATATAGATCTTTGTTGAGAGAAGGGGTTAGACCGAATCGGTTAATGAAGAATCGACGGAATCGAGAGAAGATTTGGTCTGTGAGATCGAAAGCTAAGAGATGAATCGAGAGAAAGGGTTTGATGTTGGTAATATGAGAAGCTCGGGGAAATAGAGAATTGTTGAATCGAAGATGGTGGAGTTGCGAAGGTTAGAGAAAAGGGAATCCGAGAGTCATTAATAATGGAGTCTTGAATCGTGGTTTAAGATGAATTATCGGAGAGAATGAATCGGTAATGGAGTTACGGTGGTGCTGCTAACAACACGAGAGAGGAAGAGATTAAATGGGTCACAAGCGGGAAGGAGTTACAATTGGATTAGGGTTCAAATTGATTCCACAGAGGTCTTGGATTGAGAATATGACAAGGTAGTGAAGATGGTGATTTTGTGTTTGTTAAGAGTCAAGTTATGATGAAATGTGGGATTGGGCTCTGATGGCTGCAACAGCTGTGTTTGGAGCTGCAGGAAAGTGTGCAAGAATGAAGTGAAGCTGACTGATGGTGGTTACAAGCAGTGAAGAGGTCATGAGACTGATTGAACTGGTGGCGCTATCTGAGAAGAGACTGGCGATGAGATGTATGTTAGGTGCAAGTGAACTGAAATGGGTTGAGTCTGCCACAGAGTTGCTGTTGGTACTTGTGCTGGTACTGGTGAATATGATGGGCTACTGGCAAGATGATGGTTAGATTTATGCTGTGGTGTTAACTAAACTACATAGGAAGTTTATGGATGATGGCGGTTGTGGTGTTGCGGTGGGTTAGTAAAGAAGCTGCACTCATGAGATGTTGGGAACTAAAACCACAGAGAAGTTGGCAATGATTAGTGCAGCTTGAAACTGCAGAATGAGCAGCCATGGTTGTCGTGGGTTGTTGCGGTTGTGGTGATGCTGAGATGATGAGATAGAGAGTAGAAGCAGTGTGTTGCAGTTAGGGTTTGTCGACACAGAAGCTTGGGAGGTATGGCAGTGAAGGTGGAACTGATATTGAAGTATGACTGGAGATTGAGCTGAGTTGCTGGGCAGGAAGCACATCCATCATGGCTGAACAAATGGTTGCAAGAGAAGTTGGCCTAGACTGACTCGGGTCAACTGAAGTAGTTGACTCCGAATTGACTCAGTGATTCACTCTCCTGCTTTGACCCGTTTGACTGACGACTGACCGTTAGGTTGACCCGTTTGACCGTTAGTCCTAACGGTGGGTGATCAAATATTCCGTCGCATATTCCCTTGACGGAGAAAAAATTTCCAGGTGGCGTGACGACAATTCCGGCGGATTCGGCCACAATCCCGATTTTCCGGCGAGCCAAAAATTCCGAAATTTTCTATGGACTTCTCTCATGGGTGTGAAGACTTGGGCTAGGAATTGGATGGAGAATTGGACTCAAATTTGGAAAGAGAAGGTGGAAGAGTTGAGAAAAGCTTGGAATTGGAAATTGAATTGCTAAAGGAAAAGGATTCTACTCCTTAGAAGATTTGGAGAATATTGAAGCCTATAAATAGAGAAGTTTTCTACAACTTCTACACACCTCTCTACACACACAACACTTGTGTTTTTGCTTGCTTTTCTAAGATTCTTCTTTTAGTTATTTGTGTGAACTCTTGAAAATTCTCCTTTTAATTATTATTTGTGTGAATTTCAAAAACATGAGTAGCTAATTTTATTATTGATTGAGGATGAATTCCTAGTTCTTAACATATGATTTAAGTTTTTGTTTTCAATTCTATCTTGAAGTTTTTCACATAATTATCGTTTGTTTTTACTAATAGGAGTGATCTTAAAGACATTCATGATTGATTGATAGATTGTTTGGAGTGCACGCTAAATTGATTTGTTAATTTGATCTAAAGCTAGTGAAAGTTAGGAGATAAGTAATCGTTTCTTGACTCTTTACATAAGTAGCAAACACGAGACCTTGCGGAGGGATTCCGTGGAGCAATTGTGTGTGAAAACAACGTTAGCAAGTAGACCTTGATCTAAGAGTCTAACTACTAATATTAACCTAATAAGTTCATAAATCTTAATGCGTTTATTTAAATTACATCTAGAGTGAGCTACTACTAGGTGGTTTGGTAAATAGAATCCGGTAGTCGAGAACTTCCGTGTCCTAGGATACAAGGGATTTAGGGGTTTAGCTCGCTTAGTACACTTACCTACGGTTGGTGATAATTTGTGACTAATAACAAGTAGAAAAGAACATAACTTGATTCATTGTTTCAGTAACGAAGAAGGATTCCTTGGTCTTGTCTCTCTTATTGCTTTCAACTTTCGATTTTAATTGCTTTGTTTATTTTCTTTTGCTTTTTACACCCCCCTTTCGTGACAATTTTTACAACTAAGATCTCTTGCTCCTCGTGGGAACGAACTTGACTTCCATTATATTATTTTTAATTGAGTGGAAATATTGAAGTAATTTGATTGCACCTACGACACGCATCAGACAATCGTCCAAGTAACAACTAGCTCATAGGGATCCCAAACGATCGCCCAAAGGTAACTAGTTGTGCTGCTTACATGTAACTCAGCAGCAGTTATTAACTGCCGCAAATCGCCTCAGCCGCTCAACTTGGCTAGCCGATTTAAGCGGTCCAGATCTAACTTGGATCGACATAGGATTTTATTATGGCTACCAGTCGCCACTCTCCTACAGGAACTGATCGACCCCTCCTTGGGATGCGTGCGTAGCACCCACCAACTTCCTGAAAGAGGGTAGTCGTGCTCCTTTTAAGACGCTCAATCCATGACTGATTCGATCGAGCTCAAAAACAGCGATGCTTCCAACACATCGATTATTTTCAGCTGCTTTTTCGAAAGCGATGCTTTACATACATCGATTATAAGCAATACTTAATAAATATCGGTTTCACAAATAATTTATTATTTGACCTAAAAGCACCATGTGCTGATTTCAGCGGCAAGTCACATGACTTGGCCCATTCAATCGAGACATCAAACATGTCACAAACTGGGGGATACATACTAGGGTATAGGTCTAGTGGTTTACAGCGTGCGGCGTGCAACGCGCCCATTACGAGAAAGTGTCAGGAAAGACGGACGATTAACGATAATGAGAATAGTGGGCGAACGTGTGATCAGTCTTCCCTCATAACGGAAACACGATGATCACTACCTTCCGCATAAACCCACTTCTCCACTACTCCACTTCCTAAGAGATCAGGGTGCCCTTAATGACTTGTATAAATAGGTTTTCAATCAATTTTGAAAGGACAGAACACAAGTGTCGTCAACACAAGTAGACAGAAACCATTTTCTGATACAAGTCATAAAACAACCACACCTTCATAATTTTGATCTCAAACACCTTCTTCGCTTCCCTCCCTAAGATCAAACCTTCTCCTCCACCTTGTGACCGAATTGAATCTGGAACGGCCGTTTCTTGGTTTAGGCCAGAGTCTTATAGATTGATCTCTCGAACTCAAAAGTACTCCTGTGCAATATATTTGTTTAGGGTTTGAATTCGTTTCTCATCAACACATCCAAATTTACCAAAAAACAGCAGAATCAGTTTTTACCCCAAAACAACTGTCCTGTTGACTTTATGAAATATAATGTACCCTCATGAGCCATGACTAAGTAAATGAATAAAAAATATCAGGCATCATCACCAACCTGTACAAGAGTTGAATAAATGAGAAACTACCAACTTGATGACAGAGTCGACTCATGCTGATGGGGGGCTGCTGTTGTCGAACACCCTATTATTAGTTGTTGGAGGGACATACCGACATAGACTGATAACTGCTCAGATCCAGCCAAGTACACTATTTTCCCTCTATTGCATCTTTTCACATTTATTTTCTATCTCTATGCATAAGTGACAGTGATTAATAAAATACCAATGTCTTGCTTTTCAAAGCAGCTCACTAGCGTGCTAAATAACATTTTTTTAGGAATTTCATAGAAACAAAAATGCTATATTGAGAAACCAGTGGACATGATATTCATCCCACAGATAAGATTACATAAAGCCAACTATCCCTTTTCCTAATCGCAATGAGTAATGTTTTACTTATTCAAAATTTGAAACAAGAAAAGAAAAACTTGACATATTCCCTATTAGGTTTCGTTTGCCTGTAAATATATCATTTGTCTTATGATCCATATAGAATGACCGTAGTACAAGTGCCAACTATGAAAATTGGTGATGTAAGTTGTTCCTGTTTTCCTTGTGCAGTAGTCAATCAACTCAAGGAGGGAACACAAGTACACAATAATACACAGATTCCATTTCCACACAGACCACATCCAATTATGACCTAAGGATATTCATAAATCTCAATCTACAGTATCATCAGCTCTTCAACCATGTAAATTGTAAACAATTATTTCTTTGTCTAACAAATTCAATTCTGTTCCTTGCATATATTTGTAATACAGTTGAATCGAGTTTCGGATTTGTCAGAGATGTCATTACCAGAATCAATGAAAAATAACATTAACATTTCAAAAGACACAATACATACAACACAGCTAGAGAGAAATTACCTGTCCAGTGGTCCGAACATCATAGCAAATAACATCCCCATCATTATAAACCAGCAGCCAATCAAATCTTTCCCTTGTTCCAATAATGGTGGTAACTGGTAATCAAAATACCCATGGACTAATGTCATATGACCACCAATTAGAGACAGAAAAGGTGATGAAGTCGTCATAGCTTACCAGTTGCGATTAACATCCAAATCTGTACTTTCCATAAAGAAGGAATTAGGAAAATAAAAATCACCCAAGCAAAATCTTCCATTGTAATTTGGGAATTGGTTAGGGTTATACAATTTAAATACTATATGATTCATCTCATGGAAGCTAGCGAGATAGAGAGAGAGTGTGTTTGCGGGAGGAGTGAATAAGAAAGAAATGATGGGGAATTTTCGAGTACAGGTTCTGTACTTTATAGGCTTGTAATTGCTGCTGTTACTGTGCTGCCTGGGCCTGCTGCTGCGCTAGCTGTGTAGCCGCGGGTGGAGGTAAGTCTCGTGCAGCGCTAAAATGATTATTATTATTATTATTATTATTTTCCTTCATTCACTTGGTAACCAAGAGCCAGTTTTCTCAAATGATTTTTTGTTTTCTTTTTGTAACTTAAAGACAATAATATTCAGAAAAAGCTCTATGTACATAAATATTTTCATAGATGAGCAGAAAAAAGAAAAAGGATAGTTTTACTAAAGAAGGCGTTTAGAGACATCCTAGAATACTATAGATGACTACATTTGCACACCAATTCGCTGGGAAATTCGGCTTGTTATACAACCAATCAAGGTCCATAAAATTGGACAATCATCTAGGGGTATTCATCGAAGCTATTGTACTTTCACCCAAACTATAATGTCCAGATTCAAACAAGGTGGAAGACAACAGTGGTGTAGTATATAGGTCTTGTGGCTCAGATGGTAAGCTTGTATTTGTTCCACGTTTTAGTTCACTAGCCCGTGCGTGTGTCTCGACCCCTCTCAAAGTTTCCAGCTCTTTTGTTACTTGTCCCATTGTTGGCCTTTGCCCCCCCTTTGAGTCGAGGCATCTCTTTGCGAGCTCTGCAACTGCAAGAACTTGTTTAGGTGTCCCCTCATTTACTACTCGAGCCTCAAGAATTTGGTACAAATTGTCTTCTTCCATCGACAAAATAAAATACATAGCCAGACTTGACATTTCTTTGGATATGTTGGATAAAATGGCCTTTTTTGCTGTAAGGAGCTCTACAAGAAGAACACCAAAGCTATAAACATCACTCTTTTCTGTCAGTTGACCGGTGACAAAATATTCCGGATCCAGATATCCAACTGTCCCCAGTACTCGAGTTGCCAGTTCTGTTTGGTCCAAAGGAATTAACCTTGATGCTCCAAAGTCTGCGACTTTTGCAGTGTATTTTTCATCTAAAAGTATGTTGGCAGACTTGACATCTCTGTGAATGATGGGTGTAGAAGCTGCAGAGTGCAAATACGCAAGTGCACCTGCAGTTTGGACAGCAATCCTCAAACGGCTTTCCCACGAAATGGAAGTCGTCCCAATGCTGGAGTGGATGTGTTCAAAAAGTGTGCCGTTTGAAATATATTCATAAACAAGCAAGGGAACTTCAGTTTCTAAACAACAACCCAGGAGCTTCACCACATTTCGATGATTAATCTGAGTTAAAATAACAACCTCATTGATAAATTCCGCTATTTGACTTGGATCAACCTTTTCAGACTTCTTAATGGCGACTACACGGTCACCTGTTAAGGTTCCCTTGTAAACGGTCCCAAAGCCTCCTCGTCCAAGGATCAGATTCTTATCATAGTTGTTGGTTGCTAACTTTAGCTCTTTCGCTGTAAAAATCTTTGAATTCTTGACACCACCTTCAGTTGATGATAGTTGTTGTTTCAATAGCTCTCCTCCATTTTGCTTAAAGAATTTTTCTTTCAGTTTGATTGACTTTCTCTTCTTCATGATAAAGTATAACCAACAACTTGCAACAATTATAGACAATAGTCCGAAACCAATTCCTGCATTCACAATATGAACTCAACTTAGCAGATTTCACATACATAAGACTAAATAAGAAAGAAGAAACTACTCCAGAGAGGAAATAGTACCAAGAGTAACTCTAAGAATTGGAAACTTTTCTTTCTTGACAATACTGCTAGTGCAACCTCGCCCGTCTTTCCTCCCATCGCCTACACTGCCCGTTGGACAGGTAAATCCCCTCACAATTGTTTTGAGCACGCCACATCTGTTGGTGACACTTATTAGTTTATTTTTTGCAAATCCCTCACAAGTTCCCGGAGTTTTGATCCTCGCACTTTAATTGCTTCTTCACATGTCCACATCTGTTTTAATTTTATAGCGCACATAACAAGCATGCATGGATTTTTTCCTTTCATAGGTAGTTTAATTAAATCTTAATTAACCAAAGAAACATGCTTACATTCTCCCACTGATGTGATAATTTATTTAATAGTTAATTGCCAGAAAACATAAGCAAAGACATACCTTGGCATCCAGGTTTGAGATAGGGGTTGCCCTTTCACATAAGTAACCTTCAAGACAAGTACAACGATATCCCGGACTGTTGTCTGAATTTTGACAGTAGGTGTTCTCTGGCAAGCGTAAGTGTCTGAATCTTTAATTGCTTCTTAGGCAATTAGTTAACATATTAAAAATTATAAGTTTCATATCAGAATTAAGACGTATGATTAAATTTATATCTTCTATCCAACATGAAATAAAAATCTTATCCAAAATTCCTAAAACCCAATCGAGAACAAAAAGGTATGTCTTAACATTATTTTACTCTGATCATCCAGAAGATAAGATGCATTGAAGGTGAACTGCTCATAATCAGCTAGGAAAGCGTAACTGCAAGAGACTTGATTGAAAGACAAATTAATCAAAAAATTATTACACATAATATTTGTTAACCGAAAACCGGTGTTATTGTAGCCGCCGTTGGTGTTTATGCAAATCCCCTCACAAGGATTATTGTTTTGATCCTCGCACTCGTCCACATCTGTTGCGCACATAAGCATGCATGACACTTATTAGCTCTTCTGCAATTCAAGATTTTTTGTTTCTGTGAATTATCGAAACATGCAGACCCAAAGACATACCTTGGCATCCAGGTTTGAGATAGGGGTTGCCCTTGTAACCTTCAAGACAAGTACAACGATATCCCGGACTGTTGTCTGAATTTTGACAGTAGGTGTTCTCCTGGCAAGCGTAAGTGTCTGAATCTTTAATTGCTTCTTCACATGTCTTATCCCCTAAAACCCAATCGAGAACAAAAGGTATGTCTCTTATTTTACTCTGATCATCCAGAAGATAAGATGCATTGAAGGTGAACTGCTCATAATCAGCTAGGAAAGCGTAACTGCAAGGATTGAAAGACAAATAGGTGGTGTTACTTCTTACCACCCGTGTTTTAGATATCTGCATCCCCTTCGAAATGGCAATCTGGCAACACCCATTGCCATTGCATAACCCTTCTTTCACTTGTATCCTAGAGTTACAATTTGATACACACTGGGTAGTTTGAGTTGCCTGATATTGTTCATCAAGAACTTGAATAATCCCACCAGACCAGCACCCAACAGCAAAAAATCTGTTCTTTGTGTTGGAGAACGTAAACGCGGTAGAAAGAAAATCCCTTGTGACTAATTGTTGGTTTAACACCACATCACCTGACATATTGTAACATAATGCTGATGGATCGTTCTTTACGCGAACTTCAGTTTCTGATATACTTGATATCTCAAAGGAACCTGTGCCAATAAATGGCCTGGGAGGATCATAAGATGTATCACAGTTAATGTTGTATCCAAACCCAAATCCATTTATGGAGCAACCACCTGCACCTTCATTCTTACCTCCAACAGTTATACCAAAAGGATAAGGAATGCTAACATTACCGCATTTTGCTTGGCAACCTGGCTTTGTCTCAAAAAAAGCAGCAACTTCAGATGTTGATATTAGCCACAGAGAGAGCTGGATTAATAACATTTGTTGCAGAAACATAATTTCAGCAAGGTAGGGAATTCTTAACTGGTGGCGATAGCTAGCTAGTTCAAGAAATTAGGATGGACTGGTTAATCAGTAAGTAGAATCTAACAAATATATTATCTAATTTTTGACTCTTTCATAGAGCCTTTGTCAATGTCATCCAGGAGACTTTGTGAGAAGCCATGCAAGCTCTTGACCAAGTAAATACCAAATTAAGATTATGCAACTTGCATTCATGGACTTTTAAGGGAACCTGTACACCCTCATGACCAAGTAAGTGGATAAAGAGAGATCAATTTTCAACACCAAGTTGCAGAGAAATGGTTAAACAAAACTATCTATTTCATTGTGGTTCTGTAATTCTTGGATTGTACGTAATTAGGAAGATGGATGATTTGTTTATTCTTGTATGACGGAGTCAGCTGTATGCTTACAAAATATGTGACATACTCCGTATATGTATGTCTGCTGACGGTGTCAAGATCCTAGCAGAAGAGTAATGAAGGCACTCCAGTGCACCACTAATTATAAAAAGCAAAAAATGCTATTAGCAAATGAGCTACTGACCTGACCGGCCATTTCAAAAAAGAAAACAGCTAGCAGATTGATTTGAAATTTATTAGCATTGATAACTTCTTTCATTTCTATCAGCTAATAAGCTTAGTTTCATGAAAACCACCATATAGCTACTGGTAAGGCTAGTCAATTTGTGTTGCATGTGAAATGCGTCATAGTTCATGTTTCTGGCTTCTTTGATTCATCTCTATATTTTTGCATGTGCTGGTCAAAGTACTTAAAAAAGGTCTCATTGGTTGGGAACTTCAAACTTGGGATTTGTCACTCCCTCTCTAATCTTATTTGTGAACAGAATAGGCGTTCTCATTGGAGTACAACATATGTAATTGCTTGCAAACTGTAATCAAGAAAATGAATTACATATATCCTCTGGGGGTGTTCATTGAAACAGACATCTCTATGACCGAACTATATTGTTCAGAATCAACGTATAGCTATGGGATCAGTGGTACATGATAGAGGTCTTTGGGCTCAGATGGTAATCTCGCACATGTTACACTGTTTTGTTGACGAACCCAAACACGTGCATCCACCTTTTTAAAACTTTCTAATTCTTCTGCTACTTGCCTCATTGTTGGCCTTTCTTCACCCGTCAAGTTAAGGCATCTCTTAGCAAGCTCAGCAACTGCAGTGATTTCTTTTTCTGTCCCCTCGTTAACTACTCGAGTGTCTAGAAGTTCCACCAGACGGTTTTCTCCCATCAACGAAACGAAATACAAAGCAAGATTCATTTGCTCTTCGGGTCTGTTTGTAGAAAATGGCTTTCTTGCGGTAAGGAGCTCTACAAGAAGTGCACCAAAGCTATAAACATCACTCTTGTCAGTCAATTGGCCTGTGTAGTGGTATTCTGGATCCAGATATCCTTGGGTCCCCAGTACTTTTGTGTTTAACTCTGTTTGCTCCAATGGAATCAACCTTGATGCTCCAAAGTCTGCAACTTTAGCTGTGTAGTTTTCATCTAAAAGTATGTTGGCAGACTTGATATCTCTATGAATGATAGGTATAGCTGCTGCTGAGTGTAAATATGCAAGTGCACTAGCAGTTTCGGCGGCAATCCTCAAGCGGCTTCGGAAAGAAACTGAAGACACCCCATTGTTGGAATGGATGTGTTGGAAAAGGGTACCATTGCAAATGTACTCATAAACAAGCAAGGGAACTTCAGTTTCTAAACAACACCCCAAGAGCTTCACCACATTTCGATGATTAATCTGAGTTAAAAGAACAACCTCATTGATGAATTCCGTTACTTGACTCGGATCAACCTTTTCGGACTTCTTAATGGCGACTATACGGTCACCCGGTAAGGTTCCCTTGTAAACGGTCCCAAAGCCTCCTCGTCCAAGGATCATATTCTTATCATAGTTGTTGGTTGCTAATTTTAGCTCTTTTGCTGTAAAAATCTTTGATGTATCTCCACCACCTTCAGTTGAATGTATTTGTTGCATTAACAAAAAGCCACCATTTTGCTGAAAGAATTTTTGTTTCAGTTTTGTCAACTTTCTTTTCTTTACGAACAAGTACAGCCAAGAGCTTACGACAATTACAAACAAGAGCCCGAAACCAGTACCTGCATTAGCAATATGAGGTCAGCCATATAGATAAACATGAAATACTCTGTAAGTATATACAAGACTAAAGATTTGAATCAAGTACTAGTACACAGTCCTAGTAATACTGCAGTATCATGCAATTATAAGGGTAGATATTACCAAGGGAAACACTGAGTATAGGAAATTTTTCTCTCTTGATAGTATCGCTGACGCAGCCTCCCCCGTCTTTCCTCCCGTCACCAGAACTGCCTGTTGGACAAGTACAATTGTAGCTTCCTTTGGTGTTGATGCAGATCCCCACACAAGGATTACTGTTCTGATCCTCACATTCGTTCACATCTATTGTGTCACACCCACAAACATAGAAGACATTACACTGATTAGGACTCTCTTGAATAAGAAATATATTAAGCTTTGTATGTTGAATAGCATTCAATTATAAAATAACTCTAACTAAATCAAGTAAGAAAGCCTAAAAAAATACAGTATTTCATTTTTATGTACCATTATATCAAAAAAAAACATAAGCACGTACCTTTGCATCCGGGACTAAGATAAGGGTTCCCTGCGTGACCCTCCAGGCAAGTGCAACGATAGCCAAGATTGTTCTGTGAATTGTTACAGTAACTGTTGTCCTGGCAAGCAAAAGTGTCTGCATCTTTTTGTGCTTCTTCACATGTCTTGTTCCCTATTGCCCAATCAAGAACAACAGGTATATCTCTTACTTTACTTTCATCTAGAAGATCTGACGCATAGAACGTGAATTGTTCATGTGCAGCCAAAAATGCGTAGCTGCAAGGACTGAAAGACAAGTATGTGGTGTTAAATCCTCTCGCTATCCCTATTATTGACATTGTCATCCACTTCTGGATGATGTTCTGGCAACACCCATTCCCATTGCAATTTCCTTCTTTCACTTCTTCCCTTGTGTTGCATGTTGATACGCACGGGCTTGAGAACATGTCCCGATTGTTATCGGACCCTGTAATAACCCCAACCGAGTTACACCCGACCACAAAAAACCTGTTCTTTGTGTTCGAGAACGTAAATGGGGTCAAGGACAAGTCCCATGCGACTGATGTTCTATTCAACACCACAACACCAGATGGATTGTAACATATTGCAGATATGTTGTCCTTAATGCGGATCTCAGTTTCTGATATACCTACAATTTCAAGGTTACTGATTCCCATAAAGGCCTTGGGTGGATCGTAAGAAGTATCACAGTTAATATTATAGCCATATCCAACACCTTGAATAGAGCACCCTCCTCCTCCTGTATCATCATTCTCACCTCTAGCAGTTATACCAAAAGGGTAAGGTATACTAATATTACCACATTTTGCCTGGCAGCCTGCCTTTGCATCTTCAAATGCAACAATCGATGAAGCTAACAGTGGCCAGCAAAACATCATCTGGATTAATAAGAGTCTTTGTAAGAACATGCTTGCAGCTAATCGAAGGATTTGTGAATTACTTCTGCTAGTGATAGTTTTAAGCTTGTTATTAAGCTTGTGAATTAGAGGAAACGTTGGATCACTTAACCGATATGTCTCCATATTATTAAGCTTGTTCAAGTATACGTCATTTGACATTTTCTAACAAATTAAGATTATTCAATTGCAGAACCATAGACTTTCAGGAAAAATATGAATAAAGAACTTGGAGGATACAAGAAGAAAGCGTACCTGCAAGTTGAGCTCTAAGATTATAATATAATCAAGGTGAAAAAATTTGTTTGGTCATTGAGTCGCAATCAGTTGTACACAATTGTCTATGAGAGTTACTTATATCTTTGTTTGTTGCATGTGTCACCGTGTGTGGATTAAAAAGGTTACAGTTGAACATTTCAAATACACCTTATTCTCTTGAGTAGGGCCTCATCCATTATTCCTCAAGAATTTTCACAATCATCACTGCAGCTACATGATGCACCCGAGGAAATCAGCTGTACATAATCGAGGTCTTCCGCATTAGACAACAATCTCATTCATGTTTCATAGTTTGGTTAACAAGCAGATGGGCGTTTGTCTAGTGTCTACATCTCTCAAACTTTCTTGCCCAGTTATTACTTGCCCTTCTAGTTTAGGCTTTCATTGCAAGCTCCACAATATCTTGTTTTGGTGTCACTCCCAATAGTACTCAGCAATGGCTTCTTTTGAGTTAGAAGAGCTTAGAAGAGCAATTATCCGCATCCAGCACTACCGGAAAATTGCAATTGTTACTTCATAAAAGTCCTTTTTCCTGAAGGAATTGTTTTAAAAAGTGGAAATTACTGCCTGAAATGGCTGAAATCTGTAACAATTGTTGTTAAGAACTCCTTTTGGAGTGTCATGTCTTAGTTTCGGTAAAACATTTTTCTCACTGAAAGAAGGTTTTGATGATTTCTTAAGGATTGAGTAATGGGACTGGGAGTCTCCTGTATCAAACACCAAACCCAAAGCAATGAATGGAATCATAAATGAAAAGGCACAGAGGAAAATCTGCAAACCATGACACTTTTGAAGTGAACTGTAAGTCTGTAACATAACGTATAGCTCTGCTTCAGCGCTGAGGAACAATAACAACCATTAGGAACAACTAACATAGTTACATAGATATAATTATTAAGGAAAAAAAATAAAAAAGGAAAATGCCAGCATGAAAGTGATGTCCACTGAGATATAAAATATGCATTACCACAAACACAAACCAGGCAGAGTATCGGAAACCACTACGAGCTTTGTAATAAGAGTTTTTTTGGTTGATAAACCAAATCTCAAGCTCAAGATTATGAAGAACTACTATGATATCTTGAAATGCAACCTTGCTGTGTTCCATAAGGTCATCCAAGTGTACCCTAGCACTCAATTCGATCAGTTTCATTCTCCAATATGAAAGTAACCACAGTAATGCCTTTCTGAATAATCCAACAAGTTTGGCATTGACATATGCTATACATAATTCACAAATTTGCTTAACTGTAAATGGAAATAAACCTTGATTTTTGGGCGAAGAAACACCAGACTCGGTGGTTTGAGTTGCCTGAGAAGCCATAAATCGACCGCCGGCGAAAGCAGCATTTCTAGGGTTTTTTCTTACAGGAGAAGTTCTATGGGGCAGCTTTCCCATTTTAGACTTATATTTTACTGTTAAATGTCTGCACCCAGCAACCCGACCCAACAGGACGCATATTATCCGTGCCATGACTCTCTAGAATCGATTGAAGTGGAAGAGGAAAGAGGCACAGTATAGAGGTCTCTTGGCTCAGTCGATAATGTTGTTCTTGTTTCATGGTTTGGCTGACGAGACCAGGCGCATGTTTTTACCACCCCTCTCAAACTCTCTAGCTCTGCTGTTACTAGTTTCATTGTTGGCCTTTCTTCACCCTTCATCTTCAGGCATTTCTTTGCGACCTCGGCAACTCCAGTTACTTGGTCATGCATCCCTTCATTTACAACTCGAGCTTCTAGAAATTCGAATAGATTGTCGTCTTCCATCAGCGAAATGAAATACGAAGCAAGATTTCTTGGTTCTCCAGGTCTCTCTTGAAAAATTGGTTTTTTTGCTGTCAGGAGTTCTAAAAGAAGCACACCAAAGCTATATACATCACTCTTCTCTGTCAGTAGGCCTGTCTGGCGGTATTCCGGATCCAAATATCCTCTAGTCCCCATTATTACGGTGGATAATTCTGTTTGCTCCAAAGGAATTAACCTTGATGCTCCAAAGTCTGCAACTTTTGCTGTGTAATTTTCATCTAAAAGTACGTTGGCAGTCTTGACATCTCTATGAATGATAGGTATAGAAACTGCAGAGTGTAGATACGCAAGTGCACCTGCAGTTTCAACCGCAATCCTCAAACGACTTTCCCACGAAACAGAAGGCACCCCGCTGACGGTATGGACATGTTCGAAGAGCGTTCCATTGGAAACATATTCATAAACAAGCAAAGGGACTTCAGTTTCTAAACAACACCCCAAAAGCTTCACCACATTTCTGTGGTTAATCTGAGTTAAAATATAAACCTCATTTATAAATTGCTCAATTTGACTCTGATCAACAATTTTGGACTTCTTTATAGCGACTACACGACCGTCTGGTAAGGTTCCCTTGTAAACGGTTCCAAAGCCTCCTCTGCCGAGGATAAGACTGTCATCATAATTGTTGGTTGCTAAGTTTAGCTCCTCAGTTGCAAATATTTTTGAGGTCTCTACGCCTTCATTTGAAGATATTTGTTGTTTCAGCAAATATCCGCCGTTTTGCTGAAAGAATTTCTCTTTCAGCTTGATTAACTTTCTTTTCTTTATGATAAAGAGTATCCAAGAAGTTGCAACAACAATAAACAACAGCCCTAAACCAGCTCCTGCAGCATTAACAATGTGAATGTCAGTATATTATGCTTATTAGCTATACAAGATTGAAGACCAAAAAACATTTTAACAGGAGATGGTACCAAGAGTACCCCCTAGTATCGGGAATCGATCTCTCTTGCCATTGGTAGTGCAACCTTTCCCATCTTTCCTCCCGTCCCCAGAACTGCCTGTTGGACAAGTACAGTGGTAGCTCCCCCTGGTATTGATGCAGATTCCAACACACGGGTTGTTGTGCTGATCCTCACACTCATTCACATCTATCGTGACACACTCATAAGAACAGAAAAACATGACACTTATTAGCTTATGCTGGGCGGCACTCAAAAATGAGTAAAACTATATCATGGAAGACGCCCCGAGGATATATCAATTTTTAGATTTTATGAACTATTCAGTAATCATGGAGACATGTGCACGTACCTAGGCATCCAGGACTGAGATAAGCGTTCCCCTTGTAACCGTCAAAGCAAGTGCAACGGTACCCAGGATTGTTCTTTGAATTGCTACACTGACTGTTTTCCTTGCACGCATAAGTACTCACATTTTGCTGTGCTTCTTCACATGTCTTATTCCCTATTGCCCAATCAAGAACAACGGGAATTTTTTCTCTTACTCTACTGTTGGACAGAAGATCCGATGCAGAAAATGTGAACTGCTCATAATCTGCCAAGAAAGCATAGCTGCAAGGATTAAAAGACAAGAACGTAGTGTTAGATGCTCTTGCCACCTCTGTGGTTGACCTCTTTATCCCCTTGGGAATGCTGCTCTGGCAACATCCATTGACATTGCAGTACCCTTCTTTCACTTCCTCCCTACTATTACATAATGTTACACATGGACTGGTGAAATTTTTCTGAAACTGATCAGACCCAAGAAAATAACCTGCTGAGTTGCATCCAACCAGAAAAAATTTGTTCTTCGTATCCGAAAAGGTAAATGGAGTCGCAGACAAATCCCATGAGATTGATTTATTTACCACCACATCACCAGACATATTGTAGCACAGTGTAGATGGGACCTCCTTTATGCGGATTTCGGTTTCTGATATACCTAAAATTTCACGATTACCAATCCTCATGAAGGGCTTAGGAGGGTCATAAGAAGTATTACAGTTAATGTCATAGCCATACCCAACTCCATGAATTGAGCACCCTCCTGCTCCTACTAGATCATCAACCTCCCCTCTAGCAGTTATACCAAAAGGGTAAGGAACATGAATATTACCACATTTGGCTTGGCAACCCGGCCTTGTCTCACCAAATGCAACAACCACTGACGGCAATAATATCCAGCAAACAATGATCAACTGGAATATGAAGAATCCTTGTAAAAACATGATCACAACTAGCTACAAAATCTTTTCATCTACTTCGGCTACCTAGCTCTGTAAGAAGAAATGAACCTTTCAGTCTATCACTACAATCATACCTACCATAATAGTTTAACGTATTTCTCGAAACACGTACACATATTTGACATATTGGTTGCCAATGAATTATTCAATTGGATTTCCAAGAACTTCCAGCATTGCTATTCACCCTCTTGACTCTCGAGTCTTGACCAAGCAAATGCATTAAAACAAAATCATCTTCCAACTTGAGTCCGACTTTGTGCACCTGCGGGTGCACATTCCTCCTCCCCTCATTCGCCAGACACTTAACGGAGATTTCAGTCGTTTTATTTATTTTTTATTTTTTTAAAATTTTATAAAAAAAATAGGAAAACAAAAACTACATTCTCTCACTCTCTTTTTTTCTCTTTTCTTCTTCATCATCCATAATGTTTCAATATCCTCCATTGATCATAGAATTTGATCAAAACAGAAACTGTCAAAAAAATTGAAGAAATAAAGATACAAAACTATCCGACAATTAAAATTAATACTTAGGAAATCTGGAAACAGTTGTATTGCTATTAATAAGCTTATGATTTTGTTGTCTGCTGGTTAAAATTTTATGTTTAAGGAATCAACTAATCTCTTTCCGAAAGTAATTCATACGAACTCTCTCTCTCTCTCTTCTTCTTCTCCTTCTCCGAGGCGATTTCCGGCGACTAAAACCCAAACTCCGGCAACCTCTAACTGTTCAGATCTACTCCTTTTGGAGTGGATCTGAACAGTACCCACCTTTTCCTTTTAGTTTTAGCAAGTTATTCCATAGATTAGCTAGGTTTTTAATGTTTTTTAGGTTTAGTTTTGGGATCGATTCCCCCTTGCCGGCGGCAAGTTGTCTCCATCTTCATGGTGGTTCTTTCTATGCTTTTATAGCATCTTCTATCGACTTTCATAGTCGTTCTTTGTTAATGTTCATAGGTTTCAAGATCATCGTTGACGAACTCCGCATACTTCTAATCTTCATCGGTATATTCAAGACTCAAAGCAAATCACTCCTATTTTGGAGTATCTCTTTCTCAAGAAGAAGAAAATCAACAAAAATGGTGGACTTGTGATCCGAAAACCATTTCTCCTCCGATTCAATCGGTTCTTACGTACATTTTTCTAGTCTTTTTCCGGTGTTCTTTCTCTTTTCTTGCTAGAATACTTGGTTATGTATTGTTCCAAATTTATCATCCATAACAACCATATATATCCAAACCCAAACTATAAACCTAGGAGTAATCAATCGTTCGGCTATAATTAATAGTAATCAACAATTTTTCTAGGCATTTCATCAAACAATTTCCTTGTAATTTCCAACTTGGCAAGTTTCTTAACTTTACCTGACCATGGCAGTTACATGCTTCAAAAAAGAAAACATGGCAGTTACTGCCCCTTTCCGAAATTTCTTTTTGATTTAAAAAAAAAAAATCTACGGCGGTCCATGAAATTCCATTTTTGGACGAACTAACATCAAACGGATTACATAGATAATCAAGGGAATCGCTACTCACATGCATATGATCCAAGTACCCATTTTGTACAAAATCATAATATTCCCATCCAAGTCTAATAATCTGGGAATTAACTTACAACTACAACCATAAAAACAATAACTTATTAGTCTAGTACAAAACACAATAGACTGTAATTGCGTGAACGACCAATTAACATTTTTTTTATCCACAACGTAGCGTTAATGGGTTTGTTTTTTACTAAAAGCTCTAAGTATGGTGCTCCAGATGAAATAGGAATATATATGTTGAGTAGAATCAAGATCATCATGTTGTTGTTTTACCAAGCTGAAAGAAAGAAAAAAAAATCAAACGGAGACCAAAGAGAAAGAACATAGTTAATGGAAGTATGTGTGGTTTCCGATGTAAATTTACTTTTTCTTGAAAAAAAAAAGATTTAAAAGTAATTTGAAAAGCTAGATAACACCGGAAGTAATTCAACAAATAGGGAAAGGAGGAACGTGCACCCCGGTTAAAGCCAGGGTGCACAAAGTCGGACTCCACCAACTTGGACCGAAAAGAATGTTTAATGCAAGTTGTAATCCAAATATATATTATTAATTTAATTGAAGTAATAGAATAGATATGGTGCCGCAATCAGCGGTTGTTCATTGTCAACAAGATTTCTGACTTCCGAGTCTTCTCTTTTCCATATGCACGTACAATATATGTTGAAAAACGAGGATTAGCTGATAATCTGAACTGTAGCGACTAAGCATAATGGAGGACTAATTTTACTGACATGCCAAATAACTAGAAATCATATTCTGACAATAATCATTTTGTGTTGTAAGATCCTTATTATTTTGGGAAAATTGGGAATATGCCCTAAAATTGACTGTCAACTTGGGGATATGCCCCAGGATTCTAGTTTTTGGGAATATGCTCAATGTAACGGTTTCCATCAAAGATCCGTTAAATAGTCAATTTATCATAAATGTGTTTGAACTTTCTCTCTAATTTCTTCGAGGTCTTTTCTGTTTGAATATGTTCCTGAACCTTGTAAAGGTGTTAGTATATAGTATATATGTTTTTTAATTCGCATATGTAATCCCAAGTGTGTGCGAATATTGACTACTTAACGGTTTTTGGATGGAATTTTGGACGGCTGGGGTATATTCCCGAAAACTGGAATCCTAAGACATATCCCCAAGATGACAATCGATTTTGGGGCATATCCCCAATTTTTTTGTAAATGCATTCTCGTTTTAAGCATATGGTTTCAATTTTCAAACACAATGGTGTTAATTACACACAGTCCACTCGTCTCGTAAGGCTTAGTGAATTCATTTCTTTATTCGCAATTACAAATTACAGAAATTGGGACTAATTAGTATCCTCTCAGTCTACAAGTTTACTTAACAGGACATGTACTCATTGTGAAAAGTACATAAATTGTTAATCAAGATCATTGAGTTACTTAATCACCTAGGGGTGTTCATCGAGGCTATCGTATCTGCACCAAAACTATGTTGTCCAGAATCAACATTAGCGGAAGAGTAAAGTGGGACAGCATAGAGATCACTTGGCTCAGTTGGTAATGCTGTTCTTCTTTCATGGTTCGGTTCACGAGCCCATACGCATGTCTCTGCCGTTTTCAAAGTCTCTAGCTCAGTTGTTACTTGTCTCATGGTAGGCCTTTCTTCACCATTCATATTCAGGCATTTCTTTGCAAGCTCGGCAAATTCAACTACTTTTTCTGGCTTCCCCTCATTTACTACTCGAGCATCAAGAAGTGGGAACAGATTGTCATTTTCCATTGATGAAAGGAAATAAGAAGCAAGATTTCTTTGTTCTTCCGATCTCTCCATAGAAATGGGTTTCTTTCCTGTCAGGAGTTCCACTAGAACTACACCATAGCTATAAACATCACTCTTTTCTGTCAGTTGGCTTGTGTTGAAGTATTCTGGATCCAGATAGCCTAAGGTCCCCAACACTAGTGTGTTTAACTCTGTCTGGTCCAACGGAATCAACCTTGACGCTCCAAAGTCAGCTACTTTTGCAGTGTAATTTTCATCAAGAAGTATGTTAGCAGACTTGACATCTCTATGAATTATGGGTGTAGCAGCCGCGGAATGTAAATAAGCAAGTGCACCTGCAGTTTCGACCGCAATCCTCAAACGGCTTTCCCAGGAAATGGAAGGTAACCCACTGCTGTTTTGGACATGTTGGGAAAGGGTGCCATTAGAAACATATTCATAGACAAGCAAAGGAACTTCAGTTTCTAAACAACATCCCAAGAGCTTCACCACGTTTCGATGATTAATTTGAGTCAAAATGAAAACCTCATTGATAAATTGCTCAATTTGACTCTGATCAACTACTTTGGACTTCTTAATGGCGACTATACGATTATCTGGTAAGGTTCCCTTGTAAACAGTTCCATAACCTCCTTGTCCGAGGATCAGACTCGCGTTATAGTTATTGGTTGCTAATTTTAGCTCTTCTGCTGTAAAGATCTTTGAAGTCTCTACACCACCTTCATTTGATGATATTTGTTGTTTTAGTAGCAAACCACCATTTTGCTGAAAGAACTTCTCTTTCAGTTTTATCAACTTTCTTTTCTTTACAATCAAATATAACCAAGAACTTGCAACCATTATAAACAAGAACCCAAAACCAATACCTGCATCCACAATATATGAATTCAGCTGTAATGTACTTCAAGAAATTGAACATACTTCTTAGCTACAGATAAGACTGAATACTGAATTAAAGCAAGATACTTCAGAAAGATAGTATGTAGAATGGTCAGGTGGGTAATTACCAAGAGTAACACTTAGAATTGGGAATTGTTCACCATTGACCGTATTACTAGTGCAACCTTTTCCGTCTTTCCTCCCGTCGCCAGAACTGCCCGTTGGACAAGTACAATTATAGCTCCCATTGGTATTGATGCAAATCCCATCACATGGATTGTTGTTTTGATCCTCACACTCGTTCAAGTCTGTTGAGCATAAAGAACATGACAGATACATTTGCAGCCAGGACTTAGATACATTTTTAAATCAAGCTTTTGATCACTATGAATTCTGAACCATATGTACACACATACCTTTGCAGCCAGGACTTAGATAGGGGTTCCCGGTGTAACCGTCGTGGCAAGTGCAGCGATATCCCGGATTGTTGTCTGAATTCTTACAGTAGGTGTTCTCCTGGCAAGCATAAGTGGCTGAATCTTTTTTGGCTTCTTCACACGTCTTGATCCCTATTGCCCAATCAAGAACGACGGGTATATCTTTGACTGTACTTTCGGGTAGAAGATCTGATGCAGAAAATGTATACTGCTCACGATCAGCCAGGAAAGCATAACTGCAACGATTGAAAGCTAAGAAGGTGGTGTTGTTGGGAATCCATATCAACCCTGTACTCAAAGTATTTATCCCCTTTTGGATAGTGTTCTGGCAACATCCACTGCCATTGCAAGACCCTTCTCTCATATCTTCCCTACTATTACAAACTGATACACACTGGCTTGAGTAGTTCTTCCCAAGCTCATCCAGTCCTAGGAACGCTCCACCGGAATTACATCCGATTGTAAACAGACTGTTCTTTGTGTTGGAGAATGTAAATGGGGTCGGCTTCAAAGTTGATGTGACTATCTGATTTTCCAACACCAAATATCTAGACATATTGTAACATAATGCAGCTACCACACTCTTTTGTCGAATTTCAGTTTCTGATATACTTAAAATTTCAACCTTACCTCTGCCAATGAAGGCCTTGGGAGGGTCATAAGAAGTATTGCAGTTAACATTATAGCCATACCCAACTCCATGAATGGAGCACCCTCCTGCTCCTCGACTATCATCATCACCTCCAACAGTTATCCCGAACGGGTAAGGAATGCTAATGTTACCACATCTGGCTTGACAACCTGGCTTTGTCTCACCAAATGCAGCTATTAACGGTACTATCAGTAACCAGCAAAAGATCGTCTGGATTAATAAGAACTTTCGTGAAAACATAATTCGCAAAAATTTGCTAATTACTGCAGTTAACTAGTTCTGGAGGAAGAAATGGATCATTTACCCATTTAATGTGAACTTCTTAGAATATAAAGATTGGCTGAATAAAATCAATTTGATTGCATCGTCGTAGACTTTGCGAGAAATAACGTACCCTCATGACCAACTAAATGTATATAAAATAATATATCTCATCTTCACCAACTTGCACACAGAGTTGAATAAACAAGAAAAGTACAACTGCAAGTTGAGCTCTGAAGATAAGTCGCACCACAGATTATGGTCAAATTAAGGAAAATCTGCATTTCGACTGTCTCCAGCTCCAAGACTCCATTATTAGTTGTTATAAAGACAGAAACACTTGATGTTGATTACTCCAAAAAATTCAGCTCAAGTACATCATTTTTCTTGTATCACATCTTTCCAAAAATTATTTTACTTTTTAAGTAATTTTTTTATTTTAATTGGTAGAGTGTGAAGTTCACTTATGCCAAGACTTAACATGTCCATGAGTGATTGCATATTTATCATTCCAACTTTTTGCCGCAACTGTGGATATTGGAATGCATCAAACCTACATATCACCAGCTATTTGAGCATACAGATTTAAATCCCAACTCTGTTTTCTCTGCTTCAGTCAGCATTAAGGAACATTAACTAGTGGTAGAAATTTTTGTAATGACATTTAATACATAAAAATGTGTATATGTTAACTGACACTCTGAGGGGGCGGTATACAAATATACTGAAATAATATACAAAATGTGTGATTATCATAAAAACCCATCAAGATTCATGAACTAATCATCTAGGGATGTTCATCGAGGCTATTGTATGTGTTGGGTGCAATAATCAAAAATAAGGAAAAAACCAAATAAGCAAAAGTTATTGATACTTAGCTCCTTTATAGTGGAAGTGATTGATTTGATGAAACGGACGAGCTCCCCAAATCTCCGCAATGAATGCAGAACAAGGCAAAACTTTGGAAAACAGAGTCACGTGTTCAATACGTTGCCCTTAAGACATTAGCGCCCGGCTACACTCAAGAGTGATGCTATAGCCCTCACACAGGACGGATATCTCCAGGATAAAACACCCTACTACACCTACTACTAGCATATATATCTCCAGGATAAAACACCCTACTACACCTACTACTAGCATATATAGTAGATGCTCAACTTGAGCTTGGCAACTCCGAAAAACCATAAAGAAAAAATCACGAACGCTTGAGAAAGCAATATAAAATATTTTTTCCCTTGGGGGTCCCTCTAAATATAAAGCAACCCCTTTCCCATAATTTTTTACAAAAATAGTGAATTTGTTTATATAATGGAACAAAACAACTTAAGAAGAAGAACTCCCCGATGTGGGACTAAAAATCTTATATAGTCTCTTAAAACAACTAAAAAGTGGAAACTCCACAATATGAGACTAATAAGTTTTTTCATTCACCAAAGAAAACAATAAATTATAATTTTATTAAAACCTTAAAAATCCTTTTTTATTAATTGTTTTCCAACAGTATGTTCATCCAAAGCATAATGTCCGGAATCAATGGCAGTGGAAGAGATGAGTGGAACTGTATAGAGGTCTCTCGGTTCATCTGGTAATTCTGAGTTTGTTCCATTGTTTGGTTGACGAGCCCATACACGTGTTTCAATGCCTCTCAAACTCTCTAGTTCTGTGGTTACTCGCTTCATTGTTGGCCTTTCTTCACCCTTCAACTTCAAGCATCTCTTTGCAAGCTCAGCAACTGCAAGTACTTGTTCTGGTCTCCCTTCATTTACTACTCGAGCATCGAGAAGTGGGAGCAGATTGTCTTCTTGCATGGACAAAATGAAATATGTTGCAAGATTTCTTAGTTCTCCGGATCTCTCCGAAAGAATTGGTTTCTTTCCTGTCAATATTTCTACAAGAACAACGCCAAAGCTATAGACATCACTCTTCTCTGTCAGCTGCCCAGTCTGGTGATATTCTGGATCCAAATATCCTCTGGTCCCTAATACAACTGTTGATAATTCTGTTTGGTCCAATGGAATCAACCTTGATGCTCCAAAATCTGCTACTTTTGCAGTGTAATTTTCATCAAGAAGTATGTTAGCAGACTTGACATCTCTATGGATTATGGGTATAGTAGCTGCAGAATGTAAATAAGCAAGTGCACCTGCTGTTTCGACCGCAATCCTCAAACGGCTTTCCCAGGAAATAGAAGGAAACCCACTGTTGTGGTGGATATGCTGGGAGAGGGTGCCATTGCAAATGTACTCATAAACAAGCAAGGGAACTTCAGTTTCTAAACAACACCCCAAGAGCTTCACCACATTTCGATGATTAATCTGAGTCAATATAAAAACCTCATTTATAAATTGTTCCATTTGGCTCTGGTCAACTATTTTGGATTTCTTAATGGCAACTGTACGATTATCAGACAAGGTTCCCTTGTAAACAGTTCCATAGCCTCCTTGTCCAAGGATCAGACTCTCGCTATAGTTGTTGGTTGCTAATTTTAGCTCTTCTGCTGTAAAGATCTTTGAATTCTCTACGCCACCTTCATTTGACAATATTTGTTGTTTTAATAGCAGCCCACCATTTTGCTGAAAGAATCTCTCTTTCATTTTAATTAACCTTCTTTTTTTAATGATCAAATATAACCAAGAACTTGCAACAATGATAAACAAGAGCCCTGAACCAATACCTGCATCGACAATATGAGTTCAATTAGTATGCATTTCAGATATTTAAATAATAAACTGAAACAATGGGAGGAGACATTACCAAGAGTAACCGTTAGTATAGGAAACTGCTCTCTATCAATAATATTGCGATTGCAGCCTTTCCCATCTTTCCTCCCATCTCCGGAACTTCCAATGGGACAAGTACAATTGTAGCTTCCCATGGTGTTGACGCAAATCCCCTCACAGGGGTTGCTGTTCTGATCCTTACACTCATTCACATCTATCAAGCATAGAGAATTTTGCACTTATCATTTGATTTGCAAATCAAGATTTGTCTTTATAAATCATAAAATTATGCTTATGAAAAGACATACCTTGACATCCAGGACTGATATAGGGGTTCCCCTTGTAACCATCATGACAAGTGCAACGATACCCTGGATTGTTTTCGGAATTGCTGCAGTAGCTGTTGTCCTGGCAAGCATAAGTGGCTGAATCTGTTTGTGCTTCTTCACATGTCTTACTCCCTACCGCCCAATCAAGAACAACGGGTATATTTCTAACTCTACTCTCAGCCATAAGATCCGATGCAGAGAACGTGTATTGCTCTTGATCAGCTAGAAAAGCGTAACTGCAAGGATTGAAAGATAAGAAGCTAACGTTGACAACCCTTATCAACCCTGTACTTAGCCACTTTATCCCCTTCGGAATAGTGTTCATGCAACACCCGCTGCCATCGCAGGAGCCCTCTTTTACAAAATCTTGACTAGCACATAATGACACACACTGGCTGGAGTAGTTCTTCTCAAGCTGATCTCGCCCTAAAATATTTGCGCCTGAGTTGCACCCTATTGCAAATAGCCTGTTTTTTGTGTTCGAGAACGTAAATGGTGTCGAACCCAAATTCGATGTGACCCTCGAATCATCCAATACCAAAGCACCAGCCATATTGTAACATAATGCAGCTACCACGTTCTTTTTTCGAATTTCAGTTTCTGATATACTTAAAATCTCAAGGTTACTGGTGCCAATAAAGGCCTTAGGAGGGTCATATGAAGTATTGCAGTTGACGTTATAACCATACCCAACTCCATGAATAGAGCATCCTTGTGCTCCTCTGTAATCATCCTCGCCTCCAACAGTTATACCAAACGGGTAAGGAATGGTGATGTTACCACATTTGGCTTGACAACCTGGCTTTGCCTCACCGAATGCAGAAACCACCGACGAGTACCAGCAAGAGATCAGACAGATAAATAAGAGCCGTGGTAGAAACATATTTCTGGCTAATATCTAAAGAATTGGCCAATTACGTACTTCTGCTAGTTTGCTCTGACGAAGAAAATGGAGCTCTGTATTATTTAAGCCTTTTGGAAGATGCGTGATTGACTTTTGCTCGCAATCTGCTTACTATTCAATTGCATTGACATATGAATACTGACTTCGAATCTGAGGGAATCCATGCACATTCTAACGAGTCAATGTCTTCCTTTTTTGTTTTTGGAAGCCACGGCCCATAAGTCACGTCTCAATAAATGCAAATGAAATTTGTCAATCTAACTTCATTCACCAGCACACAATTGTTGAATAAACAAGAAAGTACAAATGCAAGTTGAGTTCTCCAGAGTACACAAAAGTCTGAATGCATACAAGATTTCAGCATTTTCTCGGATCTAAATAACTAGACTTTTTAGTATTTTCTTAGAAGTACGGGCTGCTTAACGTACTCGTCGGTAGCATGAACCCACATTTGGCAAGTTTCGATGTTGGGGCTACGTGATAGTCCAAAATAGCCAGATTGGGGTATACCCAATTTTAAGTGGACTATTTTTTAAGGGCAAAGGGGAGGCCGAATGGGTAAAGTTACAAAACTACCATTTCCCATTATAATTCCAATTACCCTAAATCAGTTCTCATTCTCTTCATTTCATCTTCTTCTCTTCTTCTTCTCCCCCTCAAACACATTACCGGCTCCTCCACCCCCACCACCGAAACGCGTCGATTAATTCGTCGTAATCGTCGATTCAAAAGGTCCGATTAATCTTCAAAAATGGATCCGCCACGACCTAGGGAAAGTCGTATGAAAGAAGCTAATCGAAAACCCAATGAGTATAAACCTGGAATTGCAAGTTTGGTTCAAAAGAAAGTGAAGAAAAAACGGTTGAAGAAGAAGAATTCGTAGTCACTAAACACGAGAAATGGTGCGATTAAGAAAGTAAGGGCATACTTAAACTCATTCTAGTACTTCAATTTCATGTTTGCATGTCAAATTAGGTCGAAAAATCGAAATTGTGAATAGGCGGTTTACGACGGCAAAGGTATTATGTTATCGACCTAGCCGACTTTTCATATTTAGGGTTTGGCCTACGGTGCTCTTAGGTTGAAGATCTTGTCGGCTGTTGACTACTCAGAATCGGTACTTGCGGTGGTCGGAATGTTATTCAAACTAAAACCTCGCTAAGCGTCGCTTTTTTGTTAGCGGGTTGGTTATAAATTTTTACCTTGCCGGCTGTATTTAAAGTTTTTTGTGTCTCCTGATGCCTTGAATTTTAAAGTCGGAATGGTATTTGGATAAAACCATGTCGGTTGTTTATTAGCCGGAAATGTGTTGGTAATGGACCTTGCCGTCTGGTTTTGTGGAAAATCCTTGTATCTATTGTGTTCATATTTGTTATAAACCGGAAGGTTATGTGAATAATACCCTGCCGGGCGCTGTTCAGCCTGCATGCATTATTTAGTCGACCTTTCTGACGTTTGTGTATCCGGCAAGGTTGTATTTGTCGACCCTGCCGACTTATTTTTTTTTTCTTAATCGTTCTTGTTCAGGTTGCAAAAGGCAAAGAAGAAAGCAGCTCTGAAAGCTTTTATTCCTCCTTCAAGACCTCATCGTGTTGGTGAAAAACTCTTGACTTCAACACATCGAGGGGCATACGTTGTGCCGGGAACGCTTTTGATCCGTGTACCGAATGATTCTGAACCACCATCGGAACCTAGTGATTCAGACGAGACTCCAGATGAAGACCAAGCAATTCCATCTGGTAGAAGAGGTGATGATGTTGATAAAAGCACTCCGGCTGCTGGAGGAGGTAACAATGATGATGATGATGATGATGGTGATCAAGACATGCCTAATGTTGGAGGAGGTGATGATGATGATGATGATGATGATGGTAATGGATATAAAGATAAGGATATCGAAGATGAAATTGTTGAAGAGGCAGTGGAATAACAAGAAGAAGAAGGAGATGGAGAACAAACTCTAGCTATTGTTCAACATACCGAAGCTTCAACTTCAACTGAAACCGGAAAGAAGAAGAGGGTGATCACTAAACCAGCTAATTCTCACATGCCTCCCCCTCACTTGATGGTTACACTGAAAAAAGGTGAGCATCCAAGGGGGACCCCAAGAGATGGTGGAAATGTTCTTTTTGGATACAAAGACTCATGGGCATGTACGATCCATAATACTATCGTAAGTAATCTCAATCCGTCTTTGTTTTTTATTCAAGTCTGTAACTATTTTAAATTTGCGTCAAGTGTTTGTATTTCTTTTCATTTTATTTTTTTGGTATTTAGGATCACAAGCATGCCGTCCGTCTCATGAGGCGCTAAGCTTCATGTTCAGTGACTAAGACTTGGGATCTTAAGGATGAATATGAGGAGGTGAAAGTGATTGTCAAGAACTCTGGGTTGTGGCCTGCGGTGGAGAGTTCGAATATTGAGCATGATAGAGTTATCGTATCTGCATTCTGTGAGAGATTCTACGGAGAGACTGATACAATGTCATTCCCATTCGGTAAGATGACGATAACTCCCGATGATGCTCATCAAATTCTAGGCCTCGAGGTTGAGGGAAAAGCAGTCAGTGAGGGCTTCGATAATGATTTTTCTTTCAAGGATATTTACAAATTGATCCAGAAATTATTCGGTTGGAATCAGACTGAGACGGAGTCTATGCTTGAGAAGAAAGATGGTCATCTAACCAAGAAGTTTAATCTGAAGCAGTTGAGGGACACATTTTCTAGGACCAAGAAAATCTTTGATAAGGAAGGAAGGGTGAACCCGGTGCAAATCAATGCTACCGCGTCAGCTTATTTGCTATACGTCCTGGGCAAATGTATCTTCCCCGACAGTTCCGGAAGCTTGATCGACGCCAGTTATATGCAACTATTGGATCCCTTAGATAAGATGCGTGAGTATTCTTGGGGTAATGCGGTGGTCGCCTTCTTGAACAATGAGCTGACAAAGGGTTCTAGGGAACTCAGTGCGCAAGTTAACGGAAATATACGTCTCTTCCAGGTAATTTTATTGTCTAAATCATTTATATTTGCAAAATTCTCGTAAGATAAGATTCTTACTAAACTTTTTTTTTGCATAGGTTTGGATATATGAGCACTTCCCTTCTTTGGTGAAAGCCAACTCCTACATCAAAGTGGATGCGAATGTTGCGGTTGATAAGCCAAGAGCGCAAAGGTACAGTTTTAAGGATACTCAGGATAAGGAAATGCCACAAAATCTTATCAAACTCCGAATCGCCATCGACAAATTGACTGCGGATGATGTGATATTTGATCCGTATTGAGATGCTAGAAATCAAGGTTTAATCCAAAGGAGAGATGAAGTTGCATTATACTATGGACCCTTGTTGTTGTGCTCCGGTGGATATTCAATATACGATCCACATCGGGTAATGCGACAATTGGGTTACGTCCAAGAAGAACCTCATTTCGATGAATAAAAGTCGTTCTTTACTATGTCAAGGGCTGATTGCACCACTGACCGGTTGTCAGCCGACACAAATATAAATTACACTTTCTTACTACTCAAAATATATAATGAAGCAAGGGAAAGAAAGGATCGTTCCCACAGAGAGGTCTTGGTTGTCAATATGTTTCGGTTTCCTATATAAAACACCGGGGGGTTGCTGATTTTTATATACTAAAATAAAATAAAAGCAAAGCAAATAAATAAACACGCAAATCAATGAGGTGAAAATATTGGATAAAGGTTTCATCTTCAATTGTAAACAAGTTTTTGAATAT
The DNA here is from genome assembly GCA_023531295.1 of Papaver armeniacum. Lineage (NCBI taxonomy): Eukaryota > Viridiplantae > Streptophyta > Magnoliopsida > Ranunculales > Papaveraceae > Papaver > Papaver armeniacum. Next base: position 766,158 of record JAJJWW010007339.1, on the reverse strand, counting down.
ATGAATAGAATTCGTATTTAATCTCACTATCATCAAAAGCCTAGAGAATCAAGAGAGCAAGATAATCTATTAATTTCCTAATTCATCACACACACATTAGGGCTGCGTATGTGAATTCTACCTAAAGAATAACCTAACGCCTTGCGCTAATTAAGTTCAATTCCTAGGAGCATTAAGTTTCAGAAATAGGCTAATCAATGCAACTATCACACATTGCGCATGACAATTCGGACAAAGGTCAATTTCTACATATGACTACAAGGATGTATCACTACAACCTAGAATCATATCATGCTACTCGTATTCAAGGTTATCGCTTGATGAAAAACCCTAAAATAGCTATAGATATGGATGTGAGTTCAATCAATTCTAGACTTAACTAAACAAACATTCAATCATATTGCAATACATCAATCATGCAATTATTATAACCCGTAGAAATCAAACGATAATATTGAGAGAAAACTAATTCATAAAAAATCCATAACTTGTTTTCAAAATCCAACTACATCTTCAACCAATAATAAAAACTTAGTTACTCATGGCATAGGAGTTCATAACAAGAAGAAAGAGAAAACCTATCATGTTTCTAAACCCTAGAACCAAAAGTATACGTTCTCCCTCATGGAGATATATAGGTTTAGAGAAGGACTTTTCTATTTATATGCTTCTCCCATTCCAAAAGGATACTCTTTCCAAATTTAGGTCAAATCTTCTCAAAACCCATCTCCAAGTGGTCCACCAAGCCCATGTGTGAGAAAAACCCATGTAAAATTATGTCCAAAAACCGTCGACAGAAAACTGGGATTATGGACGGAAATTGGCCGGAAAAGTCGCCGGAAAATTTCTCAGGTGACCGGCAAAGTCAAACCGGTCACCAGTCAACCGGGTCAAATCGGTCAAGGTCCAACTCGGCCGGGTCAACTCGGTCAAGCACCGAGTCAGAGTCTGAGTAGGAGCTGAGTCAGGAACGAGTCAGACCTGAGTCACCTTGGCCTAGGCCATTTACAGTCTTGTACAGGCTTTATGTTGTGATGCGCCAAGATTGCGCTTCAGCTGGGAATCCAGCCATAATGGCCCTGCTCCAAATACTGCAGCCATTCTCATAACCATTCCTCCATTCCAGACACAACATCCCTCATTTCTCTCTTCTAATCTTGGCTGAAACACCAATTTTGAAGCAAACCCCAACTGCCAAATTCAGATTCATCATTCCATTGCCATAACCGATTCCATCCACACCACCATCTCTGCATTATTGCCCATGACAATCACCAATTCAGCTACACAATATCCAGCACCAAACCATGAGCCATTCCTCCATGAACCTTCAGCTCCATCACCATTTATGTACCAGCTCAACTCCATAACAAATATGCTCTTCTGTCTTTCATAACACAGCATTCTGCAGGTTCAATTCACTCTTTGCTCTTCACAGCTCCATAGTAGCATCATCTTAACCTCAATACCAGCCGCAACACAGAACTCAACTCCATAGTCAAGTAGCTGCAACAATCTTCACTAAGTTTCATAACCATCTCCACTGCCACTCCTCCATCTCAGTAAACCACTTCTCTGTCATTTCCACAAATCAGCTGCAACACAATCCCAGGCTTCTTCTCTGATTCTTCCAACCTCAACAGCACAACCATTTCAAACCACTTGACTCTATTAAACATCCATTCATCCACCTGAGCCACCATGAGTTCAAACCCATTCACCAGATGCGAATCCGAGTCACACCCATCTCTGTCATATAGGTAGAAGCACATTCATTCCCTGTTGTATTTGAGCTTAGGCAACACTTGTTAATTCCAGCTGCAGCTTCATAATCCAGTCCATACCTGCAACCTGAGCTACACATATTGCCACCACAGCTCTGTAAACTCCACCTGATCTGGATCAGGTCATAGCACCAGAGCCATGAACTTGGAAGCATACATTACCAGCTGCAGAACCATCAACACTAAGCCCCAACACCTGCATCTGCAATTCCATAGCCTGCCTTCATCTCGGCAAACTGCACCACCAATCTCATTATCCATTCCATTCTGAGCCATACCACCAGCCTCTGCCTCAGTTAAATCTACCATCTCCAGCTACACTTGAGCCACCACAGACTACCAACCCCAACTTCATATTCTTCTCAGCATCTCAAGCCAAAAACTGCACCATCTCAGACACTTAGTACCATGGTAATTTCTCACCTGAGTCTCTACCAACAAACTGCAGCACCATTGGCTCCTCTTCCTTCTACTCAGAGCACAAATCCATCACTTCCTGTCACAGACAACCCATTTCAGCCAACACCAGTTCAGAGTTCAATCACAATTTCAGCTCAGTAACAGATGCACCTAACATTCATCTAAATCCTCCACAGACCCATCTTCACAACATCATATCAACCTAAAATTCTCCATCTGCTAGCCACACACCAACTTCAGTTGTGAGCCAGCTCTCAGCTTCATTGCTCCACCAGTATTTCCCTGAGTTCTTCTCACCACCAACCCATCAGGCCATCTCATTTGCATCTCCATTTCACCCAGCAATCCATCAAACCCTGAGCATCACCTGTAGTTCAAGCTTTCAACCACAGAGACTTCATGAGTCTCTCAAACCCTTAAATCGTACAACCCATCTTCAACCTCCATAAGGTAATCATCCATCAGCTCATAACAGCACCAGAACTCTTTTGCTGCCACAACAATTGAATCCAACTCCATTTCAGCACAACCCCTGAACTTGAGCCCTTCTTCTCAGCTTTAAAATCAATCCCTGCTTAACAGCAACATCCTCTACAAAACCATCTTCATCTCAGAAACATCAGACCACCTGCTCAGTTCTTCAATTCATCTTTCAACAATTCGAACTCAACCCAGTCCAGAACCCTAGATCATAATTCCCATCACAGATTCATTCTCGAGTTCATCTTCCACCAATCAATAGAACCCATCTATTCGATTCTCCATCTCAAAACCCTGATTTCTTGTTCTTGACAGTAACCAACGAATCTCAATTCCACCATCTTCTCAATCTCAATACCTAATTCCACCAAAACCCATTCCTAATTTCCATCTCACTTTCTCAAATTGATAACAGTGGCTCACCTCTTTCCCTTGAGCTTCACAGAACCTAATTCTGCCTCCTTCATCAATCTTTTTACAACTCTCTGGTCCGACGACGTACTCCACCAGACCTGAGCTTTCCGGCGTGAACCATTCTTGGCAAAGAACTGAGAGCGGGCGACGAGATTTGGCTGAGAGAAGAACTGGTCGTGTAATGACCAACTCGACCTAGTTTCTGGGTCATAAGGAAAACGGATTTACAACACCCACTCATTAGGATAAGGGTCACCCAAATGGTCTCTTGTTGATTTGAACTGTCAGTTCTGGGAGACTGACAGCTTAATTTCCGGCGTAACTTCTCTTGTGCAACCTAGCATGCGCCAAATATCGTCTGCGAGTTGACCTTTTTGCCTTTTTCGCTCCAAATGGCTAATTTCTCCTTCTTTTTCTCCGTGCGACTCCAGAGTACCTGATAACTCAAAAACACGCGTAAAGTACATAATTCACAAGAAAAATAGCAAAGAAAGCGTAACTACTAGATAGTAAATTAGGTGTTTTAGACACCTATCAACCACATCCCAGAAAACTATTAACGTCTCTTACGCTCCAGCGCTATTTCCAGAACATTGGGACGATAGACGTGGCCGTAAAATCGATGTGAGTCTTTTGGACGAGGTGACCTCCAGTCATGAAGCTAGTGAGAAATACATGACGTGGTACTTGGGTTGGGATCATCCTACTGTGATTAGGGAAATGACTCATGAAGAATTGGCTCGTAAGAGGAAGATGGCATCGAAAGACCCAACAACAAGGCTTAAGTTCTTTGTAAGTATTTTAGAGTTGCTCTTAATGTTTTAAGATTACATTATCGAATCATTCTATTAATTGTTCGTTGTTTAATTGAAAATAGAAGGAGCATTTGAAGACCTTTGTGAAGGTGTTGTGTTGCACGAAAGACAGAGGAGAGCCTTTGTCGATTGAAGAGCAAAGCAATCACATTGACTATGCTTGCAATATTGACAATGAGGATGCCTTTGAAATGTTCAAGCAAGCTGATGCTGAAGTAAAGAGGGAAGAAAATGCCAGGAGGGAAGCACAAGCCAAGATGAATGCTGACAAAAAGAGGGCACGTAGTGGTCGTGGTGGTAAAGGTAGTAGTAGTGGTGGTGTTCCTAAACGGGGTCGTGGTCGTGGTCGTGGTGGTGGTGGTGAATGAATGTAGTCTCTAGTTTATTTCTTTATGTTGTGTTGGAAAAATGTTAAGGTTAACGGTTGGACAAATGTTTTTTTTTAAGGTTTATGGGACATGTTTTCGTATTTTGGACAACAAGTGTTGGATTTCTAGTTGTTGAGTGAATGGTTTGTTTAGCTATGTAAAGTTTCAATACTTATGCCGGCATGCTTTTTTTTAAGTTACAGTGCCGACCACACCAGGGCCGGCAAGGTTTTGAAGTGTCATACTACCGTCTTTGACACCAGAAATTATTTGCATACCAGGGTCGGCAGGGTAATCAGATCAAAACCTAGCCGGTTGTTAAGAAGCCGGCAGGGTATTATATTATCGACCCTGCCGGCTATGTGTTGCATAAAATACCTTCTCCTGATGCCTAAAATCATCATAAAGTCGGCATGGTTAAAATTATGTTCCTTGCCGACCACATTACAGCCGACACTCTAATGACCAAATACCATGCCGGCATGCTAATGACCAAATACATTTATAGCGGATACACAGAAGAAAATGTTCTCCTGATGCCTAAAATCAGCATAAGGTCGGCATGGTAACAAAATTTCCACCTCCACTTAGTCGACATCTTTGGGAAAACAAACCGTGCCTTAGCAATTTTAAAATTCAAATTTTTGAAAGTACAATTGCATTGATTGAATTGTACTTATGCACTATAACGACCAAATTTGGGCACCATCCTATAAATACACTACTTATCTCTACAAAACAACACAAAACTATTTGCATATACTCTCCAAAGCTCGTATCATAATACACTCCATCTAACTCACCCAATAGCTCTCTACATACAAGAAATGGCATCATTTTATTCAAACGAAGATTTGGCAATCACCAAAGCATGGTATGTGGAAAATCGACTTAGACGTCAATCCTCGGAAAGGGAGGATTCCACAACCTTTTGGGCTAGGGTACACAACAAATTTTGCCAATAGTTTGGGAATCCTAATGCAAGAAGTGTTCAACAAGTCCATGATAGGCACCTAGTCATCGAAAATGCGATACTTGCTTTTTTAGATCTCCAACCTCGGATTTTTAACACTCGCCCCTTCACCTTGTCCATTGCACAATTTGTAAGTAATTTTGTGGTTTTTTTTTACGTAACCCATGTTGTTTTATCTTCCAATGAAACACCACTAACAAATGTAAGTTTGTTTTTGTGTTTTTGTAGCACGAAGTCGTGAAAGTGCGCTACTTGGAGGAAAAGGGGGAAGCATTCGCATTCGATGCAAGCTATCACTTCTTGGAAGAAAGAATCCTGGAGGATAACCCGGACTACTTGGATGTTGTATCGTCTTCGGAGGAGGAAGATTGATGGCTTTAAAAGTTTTTGTATAGGTTTTGTGGGTAGACCTCTATGTAAACCCTCACGAGACTATAACTCGTCCACTAGGGTCACCTAGGGGTTCAAAGGCTTGATGCACATGCTAAGTGCATTCGTTTTTCCGTCGACAAGGATTTAGGTTTTATGTTTCAATCAATGTAGTAACCAAAATTGCATGAATAAAGTGAATTACATCTTCCCATTTTCTCGTTTTCTGTTTGGTATAAGTACATGCCTAAAGGTTACAAATCCTTAGCATGCCGACTACAGTTCAACCCGGCTGTGTTAAAAATTATGTGCATGCCGACCATATGATATCCGGCATTGTAGGAAATATTTACAGGCCGACCGTAAAATTGTTGGCCCAAGATAGTCGGCGTAATCTTCATTCAAAGATCATTCCGGTCTAAAAAGGGTCGGCGTGTTATTCATCCGCGGACCATGCCGGCTAAACTTAGTCGGCATCCTATTCAAACGTCGACCAAGCCGGCGGATCTTAGTCGGCACCTTATTCAAACCTGGACCTTGCCGACCATTCATATTTTCAAAACTAAATTTTTTGATCGAAATCGAACTCATAAGACATATAAAAGGTTTAATCTACTGAATTCATAATTTCAAAATTTTAATCTAAACTCAATTAATTAACCTAATCAGAATTTTTAGTGTTAATTAAACAAGGGCATATTAGCCATTTAGAAAATACAAGGTTAAGGGGTGGCTTCTTTTACTTCAAAATGTCTTGGGTTTTGTCTCATTAGGTATACCCCAATTAATTTCGGTATACCCCAATCAAGCCAGGATAATGAAGTAAGTGTTTTTTTTTTTTTTTTTTTTTTTTTTTTAAGTAAATGATTCTATCCTAATCGGGATATTTTAGTCGAAAATCCCGTGAGAGAATTAATGCTTTGTTATGAGCGATTTTAGCATTGAGATTAGGAATCGACGAACTATAAAAAGTTGGATCCCATTATACTCTCACACAAGATAATTCTCTAGATTTTTTCGCCGTACGTTTATTATTTTCGAGTATTTATATTTACATTTTTTTATGTGTTTATAAGTTTTGGATCATCCTTATGAAGATTACTACGAGTCATATAATTGCTTAATGAGATTTTTTAATTTCACCTCATTGCGTATTGTGTGGTTAACATCCTTAGAAAACCTTATTATATAGTAACCCAGAAGGTTGAAGTAATAATCGATTGGTAAAATTAGATTCTTTTTCTTTTTCTTTTAAGAAATAATATAGTTTTTTTATTGAATACATAAGATGGCTAAAAGTTTGAAGCATGGAGGAATTTCTCTCTCCATGTTGAGATGTTTAGAAAAGATGTAACTTTTGGACTTAATTAAGTTGAAAATATGGGATCCAAATTTAGAATGACTTGTAAAAAAAAAAAAGGTTGAATTTTTTGAAGCAAATTGATTTTGCTTCTGATATCTGGAATTGATTTTTGTGTTTGGAGAAGCAAAAGCAAATTGTTTTTATCTAGCAAAAAAAAAAAAAAAAACCTTTTTGTAAGAGGGTGTTTAAATATACCTTTAGAAATTATTTTTCGACTTATTGAATCGAAAAGCCAGAAGTTCATTTGGGAAAACAATTTCATAATGACTTTTAGAAACAAAAAAATCTACTTTTTGTGAAGCAAAATCTTTTTGTATATGACTTCTAGGATTAACTTTCGATCAGTTGTAACTTTTCTTGAAGTGCTAAAACTTTTCTTGAAGTGCTTCTGGATTAACATACCTAGGTATGTCAAGCATGCTATTATATTTGAAGTGCTAAAACTTTTCTTGGTTTAGTTTACTAAAGTTAGCTTCGATTTGGAATAGATTAGGTGGTAGAGTCTTAGGAATTTCCAAGTTACTTAAGGCGAATGAAAAATTGAAGATCATACGAAGACAACATTTTGAAGAAGCTTTATCGAGGTAAGCAACGAAGATTGGTCTTTTCCTTTTGAACTTGTTTCTATCTATCAATCATAGCAAAAGTCAATAACTTTAGTAGTTGATTATAATTCAAAGAAGATCGTGTCACGGATTAGCTTCTTGCTAAGTTTAGTGATGTTTCGACTTACAAGAACTTACTTGTCTAGGACTCGAAACTAAGCTTGGGGAAATAAGCGCGAGTGTTATTAATAATTTCAAGGTTTACAAATTCATCCTTAAGTTTGTAAGGTTTTATTTTGGTACTCCCTCCATTTCGTTTTAGTTGATGTTTTAGAGTTTTTCACGCAGATTAAGAAATAACAGAGAGAGTAACTTTTTTTTTTCCAAATTCACCCATATCAATACCTTCTTATAAAGTTTAAAACACCTAGTTTTTAGTAAAGAATTAACCAAGGTAGAGTATATATCATCCATTGAGTAGATATAAAAATTGAATTAATTATATAACTGTTGATTACAATGAGAAATAATGCTGTGGTGTTATTCCAAGAAGGGTAAATTAGTGAGAATTTAGGGAAAATACTTAAACCCCTAATCTATTTTGGAACACAAAAAAAGAAAACATAGAACATCAACTAAAACGGAACACAAGAAGTAGTAGTTTACTGCTAATGATTTTCATTCACTTGAGTCCATGAACCTAAAGGACGAACCTATGAGGGACAATGTTAAGCTAGGTAAGAGGCAATGAATTATGTAACCCAAACTTCTATCAATACTGGGTTTCATTTTTTCACATTAACACATACTAATAGCAACCAGATACACAAGCAACACTCATAGTCACTTGTGGTAATAAGCAAGCTAATAACATATAATGGGAGACTAAGGTAATTGATAGATGATTCATTGTTTTGCAACGAAGAAGGATTCCTTGATCTTGTCTCTCTTATTGCTTTCAACTTTATCTTTTAATTGCTTTGTTTATTTTCTTTTGCTTTTTACACCCCCCTTTTGTGACAATTTTTACAACTAGAATCTCTTGCTCCTCGTGGGAACGAACTTGACTTCCATTATATTATTTTTAATTGAGTGGAAATATTGATTAATTTGATTGCACCTACGACACGCATCAATAGACCTTGTTTTTTTAATTTTTTCCATAGCTTAATTTCATTAACCATAATTCTATTTCTTTACTCTTTAACATGAGTAGCTAATTTTATTGATTGAGGATGAATTCAGTTCTTAATTTATGTTTTGAGTTTTGTTTCAATTCTATCTTGAGGTTTTTCACATGATTATCGTTTGTTTTTACTAATAGGAATTCTTAATGACATTCATGATTGATTGATAGATTGTTTGGGTGGCATTTTATTGTTAAGATCTGACCTAGTGTTTGTTATAGTAGTCATTTGTCTGTTTCAACTACAATATGAAAATATTATTTTGGAATGTGCGTGGCTTTGGAAATAATAGAAACCACCTCTAAGTGGTTATCAGAGCCCAAGATCTAGATGTTATTTTTTTTTATCAGACACTAAAACCATCTTAAAAGAATGCAATATTTTGTTTTTAAAAGGATAGGCTTTGCAATTCAAAAAGGGCATGCGGCGCAGCTTGTTGCTCGCTTGCCTACTATGTAAGAACTCATTTATCTTGAGAATGTCTTATTAATTTAATTTCTTTATTATATTTAGTGGCTAGATTCATATATTCCAATTTTATCTTCTGCAATCTTGTGAGATTTTTCGGAGGCCTATGCTTGATGTGGAAATATGGAGTGGAGATGATATCCAACTCAATATTATTAATTGCATGGTTAAATTTGGCAGTAGAACTAATGCTTATCTTTTCACTTGCATGTATGGTGTTATAAATGATTCTGATAGAAATTTGCAATATTATTGATATATTAGACATTATTACAAAGAATCATGGGTTATTATTGGTGACCTAAATTTTATCTTGTTGACAGGATAAGAAGGGTGGAAGTGTACCTGCTCAATCTGAGTTATTATCCAACAATGACATCTTGGATAACAAAGTACGTTATTTATTAGTAACCTTATACTTGTACAAATTTACTCTCACAAGTTCTTAAATGGACCGTTTTAGAATTTTCAGTAGATAAATTTAACTTTGATGCCTCCCGTACAAACTCTACTGCAACAGATTACGAGGGGTACAATACTAGATATAGACCCAGAACAAGCGTAGGCAAAGGCACTTCTAGAGGCAGATCTTTGGGCTAAAGAGAAAAAAATGAGAAAAATTCAGTTGGAGGGTGATTGCATGAAAGTGCTTAATGCTCTAAATGAAAAACTATTGTAGTAAAATTGACTACCTACAACTTAATTAGTGATGCTCTTAATATTTGTAGTACTTTAAATTTCTGGACTTGTTCTTATGTCTATAGAGATGCAAACTATTTATACAACTCAGTAACAAAGTATGCAAGATCTCAAGTAGTTAATTTCCGTTGGTTTAATGACCGGCCTAATTGGATTCAATGATCCAACAAGACCAAGACGGTTTGTGAGGTTCTTTTATTGTAAAAATTCTGCTTTGCTATTAAAAATAGACCGTTAAGTGTATGGGTATATATTTAAGTTACATTATTTGAATTTTCTGTTACTAATTAGAATTTAGATTATTTTTAAAAGATACTGTATTTCCTAATGTGCTTTCATCTCTTCAAAAAAAAAAAATTTAAATAAAAACTTATTGATGTTATGAAATAATTATATGGAGATAAACCACCACTCCACTAATTCATAGTAATCAGGCACTTAATACCCATTATATGGGTGTTAATTTTGTAACTCTTGTAATCTCCTCATTCTAGGTGTAATTGGTGTTTAATGGTGTAGTTATTTCCCTAATGGTAGAAATCATATACAAGAGGTCTCTTCCTCCTTTGTAAATGTTGAGAGGTAAAGATGATATTGGTCCTACACGTCCTAGTCACAACAATGACTACACCTTTTCCTAGCATAGTAAGAGAGAGTGTTTGCTTTCCACTGTACTATATTCCTCCTTTTCCCAAAATTCCTTCTTCTCATGACATCATGCCACGTGTCATTGAAGTCCTCCTATTTACCATTGTTGCCACTCCTCCTAAAATAACCTATAGTTTCTCATTAATCCCTTCCTTATCCTCTCTATTCCATAGACATGCCTTATTGGACATGGACCTTAGTCCCCAAATCTCTATTTTCTTAATGGGATGATCCTCTCCTTTGAGGACTCCCTAGCCCTGCTAAGGGGTAACTATTTTCATGTATCAACATTAGCCCCCTGACTATGTGTCAATTGTTAGTCACACGATTCTTTATCCAGGAACCCCCGGGAGCGAGGGGAAAGGTTTCCCTTATCCACCCACGTTTCCTCTGATGGTTGGTCCTCCCTCGACGTGTCAAGAGTCCTTTCAGTTTCCTTCAGTTATTTCACATTTTTGTAATTGTCACACCCCTCTCCGGAGGTCGCCTATATATATATATATATATATATATATATATATACTAGGTATCACCGGGGCCTTACGGCCCCGGCTCAACCACTATTTTAGTCTTAAGTTGCATATTTTATTTCTTTGTAACAATTCATTTGAAAGGCTACAACTATGTTAAATAAAATCAGGGGATTCTTATGCTTGAAAAAAATATTAACAAAAAAACTAATTAAACTCATGGCAAAAAAAAACTAATTGGGGATATGCCCCAGGATTCCAGTTTTTGGGAATATGCCCCAAAGTAACGGTTTCTTATTGTAAATGTGTCCGAACTTTCTCTCTAATTTCTTTGAAATTTTTCCGTCTGAATATGTTCCTGAACCTTGTAAAGGTGTTAGTATATCGTATATATGTCTTTTAATTCACATATGTGATCCCAAGTGTGTGTGAATGTTAACTACTTAACAGTTTTGGATGGAAATTTGGACGATTGGGGCATATTCCTGAAAACTGGAATGCTGAGGCATATACCCGAGATGACAGTCGATTTTGGGGCATATCCCCAATATACCCTAAAATCAGTTTGTATTTAGGCACACAGCTCCCGCAAAAATATATCTTTAAAAAATATTAATCACTTGATTTAATTTCATCAATATTTATCCCTTGTTAGTTTTAAAACCAATCATCCTTATTGAAGACCGAAATAGAGAGTTCAAAAGAACAGATGGATCCATGTTGGCAACTATAAAGTATTTTATGAAATACTGTACATGACGATAGAAAAAAAATAACACAATATTGTTTCTACTTATCACCGAAAGATTGATATACATGCTTTAAGAAAAAAAGATTGGTATAGGTCAGTTTTCAAACATAAGATTGATATAATGCTTCCACATGCACTATACGACTATTATTGAACTGTGATAGCATCATTTTTCTTACTCCTATGTATCTATCACCTCACCCTTCTCTTCATACTTCATACACAACAAACCCGATGCTAACCTGCACAAACGTCACTAAAGAAATTTAGCACAACAATCAAGTTAATGAAACTCAACGTCATCAATCATAACTACCGGATTATTTAACGTAAATATCAAATGATAGCCTAAATCAGTTTGGTGTTTCTTACGCATTGGACAACACCTCTATTTTTACAATTGATAAATGGTACATACCTGCAAGTTATATGTAAGCAACCATCCTTCTTCTCCATATGTGCAAGTTATATTTACGAAGAAGTGAATATACACCATCCTTAGTTTTCTCGGCCTTTCCCATCATATTCCCTCTACATGGTGTAGATGGGGAAAAACGATTTGCTGGTTTTTACGGAATTGAAGAGTCAACCGTGTGGAGACTCCTTGAACCGAGCGAAATGTTGAACCTCACACAGATGCACTGCAAGAAGGGAGTGCTTTAAGTTCGAGAGATCAATCTGTAAGACTCCGGCCTAAACCAAGAACAATGGTCGTTCCAGAGTCAATTCGGTCACAAGAGAAGATGGGTTGATCTGTAGGAGGGAAGTTGAGAAATGCGTGAGATCAATGGTGATCTGAGATTGTAGGTGTGTTGTGAATTCAGCGTAAGAATGCTCTGAATGATTGAATTTTGCTCAATTGAGAGTGAATGCTCAGACGATGAGTTCGTGTAGACGAAAGATTGTCTGCATGAACTTGCCGAGAATTCTTTTAGACGAATGTTCGAGTATTCGAATCTTGTCCTTTCAATCAGGATTCAGAGACATTTTATAATGCCGGAGTTGAAAACACCATGATCCCATGAAGTGTGACATTTCTTTGGAATCAGAGAGTGGGGAAGTGGGAAATCGTGTTAAAACCAGTTGCTCATCATGCGGAGACTTGGTTAATTTTCCACCCACTGCTTTTCTGACTCTTCCAACTGATTGCACGACTTGCTCACATTCTCATCGTGGGTGAACACACGTGTCGTAGACCGCCAGACCAAAACCCTATTTAATATCCCCCATGTGACACGATTGAAATCTCGTGATTTGTGAAGTCAGTTGCTGACTTTATGGGACGATAAGTCCATGTATTGCCGAGTTGAACATGATTCGCAAATGTTCTGAAACTCATGAATTAAATATGTCTGCTAAGACGAGGTATTATTATGTTGATTACGAGCAAGTTGTGTTCTTTGAATTATTGAATATTGATAGTTGAACCAATATTCTTGAATCGAGCAAATATTGCTTTGGTTCGAGCAAATATTGCTAGTCTGAGGAATATTGCTAATTTGAGCAAATATTGCCTGTTTGAGCGAATGTCGCTCACTTGATGAATTGCTGGTAGTAGGGCCAAATAAAATATTAATTTAAGATACTGACTGTTGGGTCGAGTAAAATAAATAAAAATGTTGATCATGGAATCAACATAAAATTATCAGAGTATTTGAATCTGCTCAGAATCATGTTTCTGCAGAGCTATGGATTCAAAACCCTAATTTTACCGAAATGATGATTTATTGCAAATCAATCTGCAGAGTGAAGCAAGGACCGCTACATGGGATGAAGATTCCACCATGTACGCCTGCATGCTCGAATGAGCAAAATACCAAAGTCTCTTAAGGACCGATTGGTGAAAGAATGATTAAATGTTTGGTTTAATCATTTATTAAAATAATGCTCGTGTGAGCGACAAATAATAAAAACTCCGGTCATGAACTGAGGGACCAACCAAGAGGTCATGGGGCCGGCTCTTGGTGGCCGTGGGACCAATGGATGATCGTTCAAGCAAACTCTTAATTGTTTGGAAAAAGTTTGAACCTAATATGAGCAATTGAGCAAATTAGGTTAAAATCATTAAAACATGTGGGACCGGCAGTTTGCAGGCCTTAGAGCCACCCTTGGTCGGTCAAGGGGATGTGCTCGTGTCACCATAGTGTCCGTGTCTCAGTCCTGAGAGTTTCAGTATTTTCCGATGCGCATTTGAGCAACATTCTGAGAAAATATGCAGAATCCAGGGTTTTTGCTGAAACTAGGAAAAATACATGAGATGATAAAAAATAATAAATGAAAAAGGGAATTGCAAGGTGTGGGACCGGACACGACTAGGGCATGGTCGGCTGGTTAACAAGCATGGTCCCACACTTTCCCAGTTTTATGTGATTTTATGTATTTTCTCTGATTTGAGGGAAATTCCATGAAACTGGAGAGTTTGCTGAAATTAGGGAATTTCCATGAGATGAGAGAGATATAATAATAATAAAATAGGGAATGATGGAGTGTGGGACCGGCAATGGCCAAGGCATGGCCGGCCGGCCAATGGGCACGGTCCCAGAGCACTCTTCCCAATTTTATGTAATTTTCATGATTTTAGGAAATTTTCATAAAATCAGAGAGATTTGTTAAAACCAAGGTATTTTGTTGAAATCGGGGAGTTTTCATGGAATCACGAAACTTAAAACAACAAACAATAATAAAAAAAAATAGGCGTGTGGGACCGGCTAGGGCATGGCCGGCCGGCTAGAGCCCGGTCCCATGAGTTTTCCTAATTTTATAATAATTTTCATGATTTTAGAGAAAATTCATAAAATTAGGGAATTTTCATGGTTTTAGGGAAAATTCATAAAATCAAGGAATTATCATAATTTGAGAGAAATAATAAAATAATGGGAACGTGAGGTGTGGGACCGGCCACATCTAGGGCATGGTCGGCCGGCTGGTGCCCGGTCCCACGAGTTTTCCTAATTTTATAATAATTTTCATGATTTTAGAGAAAATTCATAAAATTAGGGAATTTTCATGGTTTTAAGGAAAATTCATAAAATCAAGGAATTTTCATAATTTGAGAGAAATAATAAAATAATGGGGACGTGAGGTGTGGGGTTGTCCACGGCTAGGGCATGGTCGGCCGGCTGGTGCTCGGTCCCGCGACACCTTTCCCTAATTTTATTATTTCTTTGATAAAATCATGAGATTAGAGAATTTCCTTGAAACGAAGGTGATTATCTCGAACGAGAGAATTTTCACGAGATCGGGGAAAAATAATAAAATATGACAAAATATAAAATTGGGCGCGGGACTGATCACGGCATGACCGACCAACTGATGAGCCTAGTCCCCTGGCACCTTTGCTAATATTTCATTATTATTATTTTTCCTTCCTATTTTCATAGGTTCATCGTTCATTCATATTTTTGAAATGCTCGTTTGCGCATTCAAATGATGGTCTGTGTATTATTGTTAAGTACACTTGCACCATTTTAGTCAGGGTTTATTCGATGCTCAGATGCCTGTCTCGTTGAATATTTATCACTAACCCGTGGAATTCTGCTGGGAAGAACCACGAATTGAAGTGACGAAATATAACGAAGAATCGTAGAATATTGCTGGATATTCAGGCGATTAGAGATAATTAACTGATGGCTCTATACTAGAAGGGATTCCTATCTAGGAGCATTAATTATTTGAAGGTTGAGAAATATGAACTTTTTGGAGTGTCATATTCCTCTTGTACAGTCAGGGAAAACCTGGTTGCATCCTGAAAACGTTATTGCTCTATACTAGCAGACATGCTGTCTAGGAGCCATCCAATCTTGCGATTCTATACAGTATGAGATGTGTCGTAGTCTCAGCTGGGAGACTACACATCTACATCTTCTCTGAGAGACTTTCTCGATCGAGGTTTTATGGCATGAGCTTTCACGCTTAGAGACATGAGTCTCAATACTCATCCGATTGCCGGATCCGGAGTAATTACTGAAATTGCTCAGTATTCATGAGATGTGCCGTGGCCTCAGCTGGGAGACTACACATCTACATATACTCTGAGAGACATCCTTCTCAGTCATAGATTTATGGCATGAGCTTTCATGCTTTAATGAGAGACATGGGCCTCAATACTTATCCGATTGCCGGATCCGGAGTATAGTTTTACAATTTTACCCTTTTTCGAAAATCCACCATCTACATTAAGTCCCCTGCTTAGTGAGGAACAGTCATGTTCCTCAGTCAGCATTGAATGGTGATTTTCCAGGTAAACAGAAATAAGTAATTGAACTTAGTCATAAGATAAGACATTACCGGATTTCGACTGAATGAACAAACCATGGTTTGAGCGGAAACCCTAGTGGCATAATAGAGCATCATCCGGTGAGCATAAATTGGTGTAGAACCGCTGATTCGATGGTGGAACCTTGGTCGGTTTAGGATTCAAGGGCCGGGCCCGAAAAGAAATCCTTGTTTAGGAATAGACGCTCGTTCTTTCGTTAGTTTAAGGAACAAACAAAATAGACCTAAGTCTAATGATAAAAATTTTGTCTATGAGCTTTCACAAAAACAAAATTTTATTTTTTAAATACGTGAGATTTCACAAAGTGGAATAAACTCTCGTTTCAAAGGTGGATGCTTGTACGAGAGAAATTTTTTTTTTGAACAGACGTGCGTCTGTTAGTAATAAAATTTTGTTTATGAGCTTTCATGAAAAATTTTATCTTCGAGCTTTCGGAAATCTTTGAAAATATACTCTCGCTTCAAAGACTGATGCTCGTGCGGGGGAGCAAAAAATATATAGATATATTTTTCAAATTTACGTGAGTTTCACGCTAAATATATATATTTAGTAAAATCAATGTTTTGATTTTGAACAACTGTTGAAAGTAAACAATCATACATGGTGAAAAATGTCTGTATGTGAGTTTTCACAATTGTAGAATGGACGTCTGTCCAATTTTGAAAACCAGTGAATGTTCACATAGTAAAAATTTACGTGGGTTTTTCACGATTTTATGAAAATCAAGTCATGATTTTGAATAATGAATTTTGTTCGTCTTTGCAGGTTTGAAGGAGCGAACGAATTTTCGAGATTGTAATCACTACAGCTAGTGAAATTGTAAATAAGTAAGAGTTGGATGGTTACCATTTTTGTAGACTCTGTTGTGAGCACATTTATTCCATGATTCATTGTTACGTCGAAGCTGCGCTTTGTATGAACGATGTCTTTGAAGTAGCCACTTTGCGAGAATGACCGACTCCCATGATGATACTTCCAAAGATGGTGTTTCCAGAGATAACATCTCCACGGACGAAACTTTAAGAAATGGTACATCTGGAACCTCTGGGTGATGGTGAGAGATCCTTCATACTGAGTTGTACTCCTGGTTATTTCATTAGCTTTACCATAGGATGATCGTGTAGTGAGATCCTGGATCAATGTAGACTCCACGGAAATGGAAGAAAGTCTACGGGAGCGGAGAACCCAAAAGTAAGGACTACATGATGTTAGCAAATGACGTGTAGTCCCCAACCGTTTCTTTGGTGAGTTGTTAGCGCTCCTTGTGTCATGACTTTGCCCGTGCAATTAGGATCATGAGACCAAAGTTTGTTATTTCTTTTCAGACTTTTGCTCCATCGATTGATGGTCTTCAACTTGTTCCGGGGCAAACAACTCATGAATCCAACACTGATGAAGAAGTCGATGTAAGTATCCTTTTTCGTGCAGGTGATCGTGACATCTCCTTGAATGAAGTAATAATAATTATTGTTGATGAATCCAGGAAGAAATCATTGTAGATAAGCATCATGTTGATGAAGCATGCTCTTCTTTGGGATATGAGAATATGGAGAATTCCCGAAATCCCGAACCGATGAAGATAATGGAGTTGCCGATGTGAGATTTCGGCATTGCCGAGCCTTCAAATGATTTAGAGACTCCCCCAGTAAGTATATCTCCTGTAATCTCTTCATATAAGTATGAAATTGCTAATTTGTGAATGAATGAATGAATGAATAATCCATGTGAGTATACGAGTAATTTTGTCTTTGAAATACGTCACCGAAAAATTTCAGACTTCAACATTTTAGCAAAAACACCGTAGAATCTTCGTTCAAAGTCAGATTTTCGCGATCTGCATATGTATCTTCAAGCCCAGAAAATATCCAAGATTTAAGACAGAATATTTTTGAGTTTTGTGCATGTTTAGGACCTGAAAAAGGAGAAACAGTAAACTTCCAGGAGACTTTCAGAACTTTTTCAGATTGTATGTTGTTTAATGTTTCGGCCACATATCCTTGCTCATTTCTTCAATTGCTTTGAATTTCGGATATGTTGTAGAGGACAATCATACGAAGAGAATGGTATATGACCCATCCCTAGATTCTTCACTAATTGCTCCCAGATCGTCGGTTTGTACAGGACAGTGTAAAATCATCTCGCATTTAGCTTGTCAGAAAACACTCATGTTGTGCTTTTAGACCATTCGCTTGTGTCTTGAACGGTTGTTGAAGGATTTAATGTCATTGATTCATTCGAGATTAGGACCCTTTGATTGATACATGAGCATGGTGCTTGCGGTGTGTCATCTTGTTTCTCGATCAGTAGAAACATCACTTCGAAACCCTGGTCACGGGACCATAACTGAGATTGCTCTCAAGAGAGGATGATGTAATGACCATGGTGGCATGTCCCGGTGGTAGCATTCCTTTTGCGATGATTTAATAGCACTGGAGAGCCCGGAACCACGAGTGTTGGACTTGATGAAGGACTTAGCGAAAAGACCTGGTGGACACCGATCGACTGTGGAAGTTATGAATCATGTCTAAGAATCGCTGCTTGCATGTTGTATGCTCAGGAAGCTGTAGGAACCTCATACGATGTCGGAATCTGATGCTTGATCCCAATTTTTGAAACTAAGAGACTGAGTTGTCACATGAGAAAAGAAACACTCAATTCGGAGTTGTAGAGGTCAGCCAACGAAGCGTGCACATTTGTGATTTGTAATCCCGTACAGAATTTTCAGACTTCATAAACCTGGTTGTAAAGGCCATATCTTTCAGCTCGTATGTCCGATTAATGCGTCCTTATGGTATGTTGTAGAAGAGACATAGACGAACATCTTTAGTTGAGGAAGCATTGTCCCATTCCTCACCTATTGGTACGTTTTTTCAAACCCATGGCCTGGAGTGTGTTGTATCTCATTTGTAAAGGTGATGAGAACATCTTGTTGAAGACTTCGGATTATGCCCACCAGTCGTGCCAGCTTTGGGAAGACTTTCATGTGAGAATGTTATCAGGTATACACATCTTGATATGAATCATCGGTACTTAGAAAAGTCCGCTTCATGTGTAACAATTCAGAGAATGATTAGTTGATGAAGCCCTAAGGATGTTGCTCCTGAGACCGTTGTTGGTGCTGAGACCATGAATGATTACGCTCCAGAGATCCTTGTCGATACTGAAATCATGGATGGTGTTCCTCTAGAGATTATTGTTGATGCTGATACCATGGTTGAAGTTGCTCCAAAGACCGAAAAGGCTAGAACCATGATTATAGATATAATCTTTGCTCCTTCATCCAGTGAGCCTTTTACATTCACGAACTAGTTGATGAATTGAGCGTCGCTAAGATGAAGGTGTACTGAGAGTTCAACCTGAATGCTCCTGAAAGCATAACTTTACCAGAACTGGCTTTGTCGATGAGTCGATGTTGTTGCGGTAGATAGCATCGGCGGTTTTCATACTGGATGTGATTGGTGAAGAGAGAAAGTTCCTCAATCATGCAGGGGCTTATGATATAGAGAAATCCCGTTGATGAAGTTTCATGGAATCACCTCAGGTTTCCCAGTGTATGTTGAAGGAGTTAGTGCCATCCATGTATGAATGATGTTGCATATGCTTCTGAAGTCTTATCATAGGATAATGAAGACTTATCGATTGTAGTTTAGTTACACTTTGATCAAACTGGTGTTGAATCTATGTGTCATCGTCGAGATATTTGTGTTGTACTCTTTGATTGGGAGTACAATTTGATGGCTTCTTAGATGCTTGAGCGTTGAAGAGTATATTCCTTAAGCATCGAATGTCTTAGGGGTTTGATCATCTCGGCCCTGGAGTATCTTCTGTTGATTCATCATCCCTTTCGTTGCGGTAGTGGGATTCGACACTTGTGCAGACATCAGAGCTTTCTGATTTTGTGGAACACATGGACTTGCAGGAGAAATTCCCAAAGTGTTCTTTTCCATGTTTGGACATCAGTAATGAATGTTTCATTGCTTGATTCGGATAAACGTCAGATTCAACCACTTGGTAAAATACTAATGCGGTGAAGCTACCATTCATAACGTCTTGTAGAGTTGCTAGCATAATTAAGTCGCCATGCTAGGATAGCATGTGGGGAAATAAATGACATAGACATGGAATGAGACTTGCCTGAGTGCGGAACCTCTTGATGAATGTCTATGCATCTTTTGCAGGTTCTTGCTTCAACCTCGTTAAAGTTTGAAATTCCTCAAAGTACTCTGATGATGGAATGTCCGTCAAATCTTCTGGGTCAGAACTTTCTTCGTTGGAGAGATGTGCAACAAAAGGCGCTTTGTAAGTACCCATGTTTTCAGCGTGGATCCACGCTCGTCTGAAGGACATGTCATATCCTGGATCTTCCTGATTATGTGAAACTTGGTTTTTGTCCGAGTTGAACTTATGTTCACTTTGAGAGTGATGTAGCCATAAGTATTTCGTGAGCGCTCCTTCAAGGTCTCGATTGAGATGGGAGCATGAGTACCTTCTTGTCGAGTGATGCATGTGGATCCGATGGTTTTCAGTGGAATGTTGTTGATGGCGGTGCCAGCATCGATCAACATTCTTCCAAATTCGTTTCTTCGACCGTGGTAAGCGGTCCCGGTCGTACATCTCTTGGTCTCGTGGTCGGAGGCTCAAGAATTATTTCCGAATGGACTTCTTGACACAATGTGGTTCGATGTTGTGAACATGTCTCTCCTTTATGCCTTCGACAGATAGAGCAATTCACGTTCGACCAAGGATTGAACCGCCTTTTTGATAGGTTATTCGAGAGAGTGTAAAGGTTACGACCGGGAGAGGATTCTTGTGTACTCCTTCCCGATTTGAAGCTATTGTAGATCAACCTTATCTTTGAAAATGTACTTCAAACTGCGCAGTTGCTTATGGGATGATTGACGAACCTATGGAAGCGTCAGTAACGAGGACTTTCCATGTCTTCTTCAGTTGGTTCTTTCTTGACATATGGAAACTTGATTGCACCATCTTGGACCCAGACATCCAGGAGTTCGATCACCTCTTCAATTGAAAAGGAAAGTCAGGTGCTTCTTGATCAAGAACTCTTGTGCGTTGGTCAGAAGTTTGTGCATCTTGCTTATCCTTGCTTTGTGTTTTTGAAGGAACTGAGGTATGCTTGCGCGGCAGTTTGGCTTTCCGTTTGCTCCCTTCTGCAACAGTGTTTTTGGAAGGCTGGAGGTTTTACTTCTTCTTGATTAGACGTCTACTACTTCGAGTGTCTCGCGGTTCTTCATAGCTTTTGTTCTTTCCAGTAAAGCGGGCGCAGTAGTTTCCGATCTCTTCGCCGCTTCATGAAGCTCTGAGAAGGTCTGGAAACGAAGATTTTCCAATAAAGCTCTGTAGACCGGGATCATGTCGTTGATAAACAAGTCTACCAGTTGCTGCTCCGTGACGTTTGGATCATGACAGTCCAGGGCCTAGACTCTGAATCTTTTCACGTAGTCATTGGGATGTTCATTGTTCCTCTGAAACATTCTTCCAAGATCAGAGAGAGTAATTTTCTCTTACACAAAGAAGTACTTTCTGTAGAAGGCATTAATCATTTCTCCCCAATTGTTAATAGTCCCTGGTGCGATGTTGTTGTACCAGGTGTATGCCCTGCCTTTCAAATATTTTGAAAATTCCTTGAGACGAACAACGTGGTTGTGTTCATGTTCTCCCAAGGCTTCCAGGAAACGAGAGACATGTTCTCGAGCATTGCCAGTTCCATCATACATAGTGAAAGTTGGAGAGGTATAACCTTTCGGAAGAGGGATCCTTTGCGTAGCGGCAGGATAAGGAGGCTGGTGATGATGGACATGTGATGTCTTTTCATACATAGTGAAAGTTGGAGAGGTATAACCTTTCGGTAGAGGGATCCTTTGCGTAGCGGCAGGATAAGGAGGCTGGTGATGATGGACATGTGATGTCTTTTCCTTTCCACGGTTCTGATGAATCATCTGCAGCTTTGCGGACTTCGTCGTCGTCCACTGTATGAATTGGAATTACCTCAGGATCGTGCATCCGAGGATTTCTCCTTCTCTTTCCCCTTTCCTTGAGTTTTCTCTGACATTGTATCAGTGAGAGCCTTCAGTTGATTAAATAGCTCCTTCTGTGCTGTAGCCATATCGGTCTGATTTTTTTGCAAGAGTCTCTTGCACTTTGATGAGATCGGCAATGGTGGGTGGTGGGTTTCCTCTGACTTCCTCAGGGTGTCGACCGAACAGAGGATGACCTTCCGTGTTAGTGTGAGGAGGAGTGCCATCACCACTTCCAGTGTTAGAGGCCAGAATGGTTTCTGGGATATCCTCGTTGTCGTTGTCGTTGTTGTTGTTGCTAGTGCTAGCGCCATTTGTGTTGGAACCTGTAACCAACCCAGACCTAAGACCAGCCATCTTGTGAAACTGTGAGATTGCAACCGAGAGATTAATCTCCCACTGTGGTCGCCAATCTGTAGATGGGGAAAAACGATTTGCTGGTTTTTACGGAATTGAAGAGTTGACCGTGTGGAGACTCCTTGAACCGAGCGAAATGTTGAACCTCACACAGATGCACTGCAAGAAGGGAGTGCTTTAAGTTCGAGAGATCAATCTGTAAGACTCCGGCCTAAACCAATAACAATGGCCGTTCCAGAGTCAATTCGGGCATAAGAGATGATGGGTTGATCTGTAGGAGGGAAGTTGAGAAATGCGTGAGATCAATGGTGATCTGAGATTGTAGGTGTGTTGTGAATTCAGCGTAAGAATGCTCTGAATGATTGAATTTTGCTCAATTGAGAGTGAATGCTCAGACAATGAGTTCGTGTAGACGAAATATTGTATGTATGAACTTGCCGAGAATTCTTTTAGAAGAATGTTCGAGTATTCGAATCTTGTCCTTTCAATCAGGATTCAGAGACATTTTATAATGTCGGAGTTGAAAACACCATGATCCCATGAAGTGTGACAGTTCTTTGGAATCGAGAGTGGGGAAGTGGGAAATCGTGTTAAAACCAGTTGCTCATCATGCGGAGACTTGGTTAATTTTCCACCCACTGCTTTGCTGACTCTTCCAACTAATTGCACGACTTGCTCACATTCTCATCGTGGGTGAACACACGTGCCGTAGACCGCCAGACCAAAACCCTATTTAATATCCCCCATGTGACACGATTGAAATCTCGTGATTTGTGAAGTCAGTTGCTGACTTTATGGGACGATGAGTCCATGTATTGCCGAGTTGAACATGATTCGCAAATGTTCTGAAACTCATGAATTAAATATGTCTGCTAAGACGAGGTATTATTATGTTGATTACGAGCAAGTTGTGTTGCTGAATTATTGAATATTGATAGTTGAACCAATATTCTTGAATCTGAGCAAATATTGCTGGTTCGAGCAAATATTGCTAGTTCGAGGAATATTGCTAATTTGAGCAAATATTGCCGGTTTGAGCAAATGTCGCTCACTTGATGAATTGCTGGTAGCAGGACCAAATAAAATATTAATTTAAGATACTGACTGCTGGGTCGAGTATTTGAAATGTTGATCATGGAATCAACATAAAATTATCAGAGTATTTGAATCTGCTCAGAATCATGTTTCTGCAGAGCTCTGGATTCAAAACCCTAATTTTACTGAAATGATGATTTATTGCAAATCAATCTGCAGAGTGAAGAAGGGACCAGCTACATGGGATGACGAGTCCACCATGTACGCCTAGATGCTCGAATGAGCAAAATACCAAAGTCTCTTGAGGACCAGTTGGTGAAAGAATGATTAAATGCTGGTTTAATCAATTATTGAAATAATGCTCGTGTGAGCGACAAATAATAAAAACCTGGTCATGAACTGAGGGACCAACCAAGAGGTCATGGGGACGGCTCTTGGTGGCCGTGGGACCAATGGATGGTCGTTCAAGCAAACTCTTAATTGTTTGGAAGAAGTTTGAACCTAATATGAGCAATTGAGCAAATTATGTTAAAATCATTAAAACATGTGGGACCGGATGTTTGCAGGCCTTATAGCCACCCTTGGTCGGTCAAGGGGATGTGATCGTGTCACCATAGTGTCCATGTCTCAGTCCTGAGAGTTTCAGTATTTTCCGATGCGCATTTGAGCAACATTCTGAGAAAATATGCAGAATCCAGGGTTTTTGCTGAAACTAGGAAAAATACATGAGATGATGAAAAATAATAAATGAAAAAGGGAATTGCAAGGTGTGGGACCGGCCACGGCTAGGGCATGGCCGGCTGGTTAACAAGCATGGTCCCACACTTTCCCAGTTTTATGTATTTTCTCTGATTTGAGGGAAATTCCATGAAACTGGAGAGTTTGCTGAAATTAGGGAATTTCCATGAGATGAGAGAGATATAATAATAATAAAATAGGGAATAATGGAGTGTGGGACCGGAAATGGCCAAGGCATGTCCGGCCGGCCAATGGGCACGGTCCCAGAGCACTCTTCCCAATTTTATGTAATTTTCATGATTTTAGGAAATTTTCATAAAATCAGAGAGATTTGTTAAAACCAAGGTATTTTGTTGAAATCAGGGAGTTTTCATGGGATCAGGAAACTTAAAACAACAAACAATAATAAAATAATAGGCGTGTGGGACCGGCTAGGGCATGGCCGGCCGGCTAGAGCCCGGTCCCACGAGTATTCCTAATTTTATAATAATTTTCATGATTTTAGAGAAAATTCATAAAATTAGGGAATTTTCATGGTTTTAGGGAAAATTCATAAAATCAAGGAATTTTCATAATTTGAGAGATAATAAAATAATGGGGACGTGAGGTGTGGGACCGGCCACGGATAGGGCATGGCCAGTGCAGGGCAGGTGCCCGGTCCCACGAGTTTCCTAATTTTATAATAATTTTCATGATTTTAGAGAAAATTCATAAAATTAGGGAATTTTCATGGTTTTAAGGAAAATTCATAAAATCAAGGAATTTTCATAATTTGAGAGAAATAATAAAATAATAGGGACGTGAAGTGTGGGACTGGCCACGGCTAGGGAATGGCCAGCCGGCTGGTGCTCGGTCTCGCGACACCTTTCCCTAATTTTATTATTTCTTTGATAAAATCATGAGATTAGAGAATTTCCTTGAAACGAAGGAGATTAGCTTGAACGAGAGAATTTTCACGAGATCGGGGAAAATAATAAAATACGACAAAATATAAATTTGGGCGCGGGAATGATCACGGCATGACCGGGCAACTGATGAGCCCAGTCCCCTGGCGCCTTTGCTAATATTTCATTATTATTATTTTTCCTTCCTATTTTCATAGGTTCATCGTTCATTCATATTTTTGAAATGCTCGTTTACGCATTCAAATGATGGTATGTGCATTATTGTTAAGCACACTTGCACCATTTTAGTCAGGGCTTATTCGATGCTCAGATGCCTGTCTCGTTGAATATTTATCACTAACCCGTGGAATTATGCTGGGAAGAACCACGAATTGAAGTGACGAAATATAACGAAGAATCGTAGAATATTGCTGGATATTCAGGCGATTAGAGATAATTAACTGATGGATCTATACTAGACTAGAAGGGCTTCCTATCTAGGAGCATTAATTATCTGAAGGTTGAGAAATATGAACTTGCTGGAGTGTCATATTCCTCTTGTACAGTCAGGGAAAACCTGGTTGCATCTTGAAGACGTTATTGCTCCATACTAGCAGACATGCTGTCTAGGAGCCATCCAATCTTGCGATTCTATACAGTATGAGATGTGCCGTGGTCTCAGCTGGGAGACTACACATCTACATCTTCTCTGAGAGACTTTCTCGATCAGAGGTTTTATGGCATGAGCTTTCACGCTTAGAGACATGAGTCTCAATACTCATCCGATTGCCGGATCCGGAGTAATTACTAAAATTGCTCAGTATTCATGAGATGTGCCGTGGCCTCAGCTGGGAGACTACATATCTACATATACTCTGAGAGACATCCTTCTCAGTCAGAGATTTATGGCATGAGCTTTCATGCTTTAATGAGAGACATGGGCCTCAATACTCTTCCGATTACCGGATCCGGAGTATAGTTTTACAATTTTACCGTTTGTCGAAAATTCACCATCTACACATGGGAAGGGCAAGAGTAGCGACCTGTTGTTGCTTATAAGAATATAGAGCTTTTTGATTGCACCATCGAGTCTGGTGTAAATGATAACTGGAAATGATAACTAAGAGTAGTTTAGAAGCTTCATAAGGGAATAAATAAAAGGTAGCGGTTTGGGTTTAACATTCTATCAGAACAGGTCTGGTGGTGATGGTGATGGTGACATTGGATATTACTTCAAATCATGTCATTTCAGTAGGTTGGAGGTATTCATATGCACCGATGATGGTGTCGATGAATATTTGCTTATGATCATACCCTGTTCTGTTTATGATATCTTTTATTCGTGAGTGGATGAACATGTATCTCGTAATTTTCTTGTTCTTATATTTGGAGGGTTTTTATGAGTGAATGCTATGTAGTATAATATCATGTCTCTTTTTATTGGTCTATAAGGTCAGGTATATTTATTTAACTGCAAAGATTTGCAAGTAGATTGTGTTCAACCCTGCATCTTTTTTATTTATTTGATATACATGCAGAGAATTTACAACACAACTTTCTCTTCTTTTTTTCTTTTTTTTTGAAAGGGTAAACTGGATTTATTAAACTCAAGTACATGTTACAATTCTGGGGATTGTAAATCCATTTTTGTTGTCAGTGATAACATTTGAAAGGAAATTTGGACATGTATTCTGCCAGATTTTTGTTGATGTCGTCTTTGGTTGGCTTGTTGCTTTTGATACTTCACTGTCTGATTAGCCAGTTTCATCTGATGCTTAGTTTGATACACGATAGGCATGTCATATTTTCGTTTTAGTTAAACACATATTGTTTCCATACGTCCATGTATAAAATGGGTTTATGGATATTTTAGAGGATATTAGACAATCCAACCTAGTATATGCAAAAAATGCCAATTGATAAAAAAGATTGAACAAACAACCGATATAGTTATAAGAGATTCGTGCCACGTCTTACCATTGAATTTCACCACCACTGTTGAGGTTACCAATAAGAACGGTGTACCCGCGGTTTTCATCTTTCAAAAATTTTCCTATAATTTTTCTAGCAATATCTTCCGAAAATGCAATTGTGGTCTGCCTATCGTTTTCATTTTTTATTAAAATCTCTCCTTTTTTATAGCTTGATTAGATGTCCAACATATAGTATTGTAAATTAATGAATGATAAACCAATTAAAGACGGAATAAAAATAAAATATGTATAAAAAAAGTATATCTTCGATTTTCATTCTTATGCATGCTTTTATAGATACGCGAGTTATTTAGGTTCCATTAAACTGCATCAAAAAAGTGTGTGTTCAACTTAACTATGACAAATTTTGGAAATAAAATTATAAATCAAAACTTGAAAAGTAATAATTTGTAAAATTAAATAAAAAACATTTATCCTGCAGGTCTATATGGTAATTGGTTACAACCTTTCTAATAGGGTTAACATATTCCGAGTCATAAACATCCTTTTATTTCTAAACAAACGGTAAAAATCACTATTGATATCTGCAAACGCGTAACATACACAACATGAACAGAAAGTGTAAAAACAGAAATTTGAACAGAAAACCGAAACCAAAAATCCATCATAATAAGAAAATCTTTTTAATCTTCAGCATAATTTGGTATTAATCCTGGATCAAAACGTTGAGCACAAACGCTTAATTTTGACTTGATGTATTAAAGACAACTTCAGGTGTAATGCATGGGAAATCAATTCTCAACATACTTTATTCCACAACAAAGTGCTGAGAAAACACTATTCATTTTAAATCTTAAATTTTGTCACTGTTTTAAATGAAATATAAAAAAAAATATTACCTCTAGTAAGAACTCTGTGAAAGCTATGTTTTCTTGATCGCATTAATCTAGGCGCATATTCTTTGTAAGTGTCAAAACTTTGATATTTTTCCAGATAACAGAACTTCTAATGCATGCTCCTACTACATCTGCACGACGTCCATTTGGAATAATTGGTAAAGTTTGACGGAAGTCTCGCCCCATAACAACGGTAACACCTCCAAATTGTAAGTCATTTTCACATTCATCTTTAAGTAATTTATTAACTAATTCTACACAGAATCTATGCTGCATTGGAACTTCATCCCATATAATTAGCTTTACTTCTTTAAGAAGTGCAGCTTCTATAGTTTGTTTAGCTATTGGACATACACTGCTTTCGTTGATCTCTATTGGAATTCTAAACGTTGAATGTGCAGTTCTTCCCCTGACTAAAAGTAGTGAAGAAATACCTAATGATACAACAATTAGAATTAATTCAATAAAAAATGCCAACAAACATTCATAGACATTGGAAGGGGTAGTACTGTTAGAATGACACTGTCCTAAACACTATTTGGCCTACGATATAAATATAAGATACGTCAGAAATTCTAGATAAGACATGGATCGAGTAGCTGATTTTTTAGGTATACTCATAGGTCATTTCATTTCGTCAAATTAGATAAGCTGATCGGAATACACCTTGTAAAAGAGTTTCCTTGGAATCTCCGGTTAAGAGACAAAGGTTACTCCTTGTTGTGTATCAGCACACAGACTACATGTACATGAGGCTAAACATATTGTTGAAAAGGATATTACACTGATTGTATCCAATCAACATTAAGAAGTTGGCTATACCAAGACTATATTTAGTCCTAAAGTCTTTTATAAGGATTCAAATTCTTACATTATGTTGTAGTGGTTTATAGGTGATTGGATTATGCTTACTGGATCCAGACGAAATCTTTATAAAAGTGCAATCTCTATAAAAGATGTTGCAGTCGCTATGAATATGTTGCAATCCCCGTTTGAATAATCCAGTCTGGATTCAATTTATTTGCAACATCTTTATATAAATGCAATCCCCATAAAGATATTGCAATTGCAATCCCCATCTTTTACTGGATTATTGCAGTAAAGATGTTGCAGTAAAAAAGGCATTTACTCCTTTCTGGATTGTTCAACTTTCGTATGGATTCAATCTTGTAAGACTATATCTAATCTAAAGTTTTAATTGCAGCATCTTTTGTAGGGATCCAAAGTCTTATTTAAGTACTGTTTTTTAAGTGAGAAGTCTAAGGAAGTAAAGAAATACCTGATGATGCAACAGTCAGGACTATGTCACCATTGAGTCGGCAACTTGCAGCTATTGTGTTATATAGGAATGTTTTCCCTATTCATGCACTTCCATTTAGAAAAAACGTACGACCATCCCTTTTTTGGACAGACTCCAATATGTCCTTGTACGCCGAGAACTGTTCACGGTTTAAGCTTGCAATATTTTTTCGAAGTTCTGATTGTTGTATTGCAAGCTCCAGTTTCTTATGCTCATGTATCAACCTGTTTCCAACTACCTTGCCCCAATTTCCTTTTGATAATGGCATGCTAGAATAATTTCTTAGTTCCTTACCGCCTTCACAATAATTTATCCAAGAGGTACAATCCATAATCCAAAACTTGTTCGTCCGTCAAATTTTGAATGTGGAACGTTGTTCGCAATCTATGAGGGAGATCATCACACATTTTCAAACCAAACTTGGCCCACGGAAGTTCTGGTTTTGTTGGGTTACAATCATATAAGAAGATTTTGAATAGCTTTCTTAACTGACTGACTGTTTGGATATCCACGGCCTCTTCAAGAAGTGATATCCATTCTCCGTCATGTTCTAGTAATCCAAGTGCTATGCACGCTTTCTTGAATGTATGGCACAATTCACCGTTCACCGTTCTTAGACTCTCAACTGAATCTGCACCCGCAACAACGAGCAGCAACAGTCTCAAATAATACAGTTCTCCGGCATTGGGGGATAAAAAGTACATTCTAGTAATCGCAAAACCCCATTGTCTGATTTTCTACTTTTTATCACTCCATACAAAGTGTTGTGGAAACTCTTGATACGTATATGCGGGTGTTGTTGGATTTTCATCATAAAATTCAAAATAGCCCATTAATGTTGACTTATAGTTCTCAGTCTTATCCGTGACACCTTCTATGCTTCTTTCTGATTCATAGATAATTCTTTGCTTCCCTGGTAAATGGATTTCCAATCTTACCACATTTGGCTCTTCTCTATGCATTGAATAACCAAATAAATGCCATGCAGCTTTAGGCGGTCCAATATACCTTGCATCAATGTACATTTGCACCTCATCTTTTGCTCTAACAGCAACTGTTGTTTTGTCATACCCTTTGTACATGTACTTGTTGATGTATTTTACTGCTCTTACTCCTGCACATACTTCCACGTTTATATGGCAGTTAAACATTTTGGATAAGTGTGGGTTGTAAGGTACAACGTCAGTGTTGTAAGCCTTACGTCCTTTTGAACGATAACTTCTCTTTCATCTTTTCTCCGACGATAGACTGGGTAACCGCCACTATCTAAACACGTAGTATCATTGTATTTATTAGGGTAATTTTTAGTACATTTTCCATGTAGTAGCAGGAAATCCCACACTACACCCCTCACTAGAATTCACATAATTAAGTCATTTTAAGATGAACAATTATATTCTTTATTGATTAAAACTCACTAATATTACAAAGTGGAAAGAAAAATAAGCAAATGACTTTACAACCGCTCTAAACTTTCTCTCTCTTAATAACTTGCTCCTCACTCGAAAAAGATCTCTCCTCTCTTAAGCCTATACGACTCTTTATATAAGACATTACATAGTGGTTGACAGCTAAGCTGTCCTTTATTTTCGGATCTGACTTGCGATACTCTCGCGAGTATACAAATGTTAAATCTCGCAACACTCCTAAATCTCGCTAGGTCTTCACATCTTTATCGTGTTCAAGTTGTCGTCATCCGTTGCGTCATTTGTATTGTCTATCTGCGACATTTTCACAATGTGTCATTTATGGATTTCGCAAGGATCTTTGTGTTGCGATATTCTGATCCTACATCTTGCCTCTTCTCATGTCTTCTCTGCGAAGGGGAGAATGTCATGAGAACTAATACTTTCAAAATACCGCAGCTGTCCATTTTTTCATACTTATCTGTTTTGACATGATTCCGTACTTTTACACAAAATTTATTACACGTATCTCTTCCTCCATCCATTTCTTGACACGTCTTTTTCAACTGCTTTTTCTCAACCGTTCATGTCTACTCTTCGCATTAAATGTGTTTGCCTTTTCGAGAAATCTTCTCTCTATATATACTTTCCTTACTCCTCTCTTCCTCTTTTTTACATTCCTTCTAGTTTTTTCTGCAACTTTTCTTCAACATCTCTCCGTAATTTCCGTTTACGCTCACTTGTAAATCTTCTTCTTTTTACTTCTTTTGATCTTCAATCTTCTCTTCATTCCCATACTCTGAAAGATGCCTCCAGTTGGTCGCAGATATGAAATTCTTTTGGGAGAGGTTCAGAAAAATTTGCAAGAGAAGGGTTTCATATTATCCACTATTCCCAATCAGGAATCTAAATCCATTCTCTCTGCCAAACTGTTTGTTGATCATCATTGTGATGATCAAAAAATCATAATTTCGCTAGGTCAGATTCTCGCTGGTCTTCCCATTCCTCTCTATGACCCAAATCTTCCTTTATTTTATGAAATTCTTGCTCATGCAAAATTCTCGCGAGCCATACACCAATTAAGCGGGGATTGTATCCTCTTAATGCTTGAATTCGCCAACCGTGGTGCTGGTAGGGGATCTCTTTATCCCAAAGAAGTCAGAGATCCTAAATTTGAGGACTTAGAGATATTCGCTGAAAAATATTCGGTGGAGAGTTTCTTCAAAAATTATGAAATAATAAACATGAAGAACGATAGAACTCGCTGGGGTGCACGTTTGAAGAGAAAAGAAAATATTCCCAGCGACAAAATACTTATGCAGGATATCGATTGGCATTCTGGCAAGAACAATGTTCCTCGTCATTCCAAAGACGACAAATGGTGCGTCTTTCCCCTACTTTTGAATGGACCTTATATTTCAGGTTCAAATGTTCTCCCATGAATCTCACCAATTATCAGCCTTGGGTTTTTAATTGGCCAGAGAAATCAAAAGAGGTATGCTTCCTAAATTTCACTCAATTCATAATCTTCATTCCTTTTTATACCTATTAATCTTGCGAAATTTTCAGATTATCAAGTTGAGGAAGAGTTATAAAAGAAATGCTAAGGCAAGTACCTAGCAGCACTCCGTTCGATCACGGATGAAGTAAGAAATACTTTTCTTTATTATTTTTAACAATATTGTTGCCTCTATTTCTTATCTTCATTCGTGTGCGAAGGTTGGTGCTGAAGTTGTTGGAGAAGAATAAAATCCTAAGGTTGCGAAGACCAAAGGTAAAGGTAAAGGTTCTCTTCGCAAGGAGAAGTCTACTGCCCCACCTTCTAAGAAACGAAAGATCCATTCCTCTTCTCCTTCAAATCCTCAATCCAGCGAAAGCTCTGATGAAGATAATGATGATGTTGATATTTCTCTCGCAAAGGAGAATCCTCCAACTGAATCTTCTATGGCGCAACTGTCTAGCATCTTCTCTGACTCCATGCAAGGAATTGGAGATGATCGTCTTTCTAGTACGTGCGAAGCTCTCGCGAGTATCTGTGATGCTCCTTTACTAGAGGGTGATGATTCTCTTCATGGGGTCTCCCAGATCGGTGACTCCCAGCTTCCTAAATGCACTTGGTGTCTTGGTATGTCTTTGTTCCCTTATTTCTTCATAATTTCGATTTTAAGTTATATCTTGATAATTTCTTTACTTTCCTTTATAGTCCGGGAGAGCTTCCTTTATTGTTGCCTTAGATCTTGAGAAAAGGCGCATCATTCTTGAAAAGAAGAATCTTCAACTTCGCAAGAAGAATGAAGAATTGGAAATTGAAGTTGTTGCTCTTCGCAAGAGAAATGAAGAATTTGAAAGTGAAACTGCTACTCTTCGCGAGAAGACCAAACAACTGGAAGTTGATTCTTCTACCCAGAAGAATAAGATATCTAGTCTTCAAAGCGCCAATCAACAACTTTATGGTATGAGACTCTTCCCTTTTCCTTTGTTTTGTTCTCTCATTATCTTCCCTTATCTAACTTACCATTTTCGCAGACATTTATAACCTTTCTGATGAAGCCATTCTTCTTCACTCATTTCCTGAACCTATGGATAATGATGCTCTTCTTGCTCATCTCAACGATTCTTTGGATAGTTTTTCAAATAACAAGATTAAATCTCTTCCTCTAAACGAACTTCAATCCAAATTTCGCCTCTTAGAAATTGATCATAGATCTAGTTTAGGCTTAGCCAACCAATTTAAACGTCTGTATCTTAGTTCTAAAGAGAAAATTAATACTTTAAGGAAGAAGATTAGTGATCTCATAGATGACAAAGATCGCATCGCTAGTCAAGGTGCTCAAGCATTAGCGAAATTCCAAAAAACTCTTCTTGAGGTTCAAGTTGAACGGGATGAATCCATCCGCAAAAATGCTATACTTAGCGAAAGAGAGAATCAAATTCGCTCCCTTCTTCTCATAAACAATGACGATGAATTCGCTTGGGCTGCGAAGGTTCTAGATGACACCAGAAATAATTTAGGTGTTGACGTTAGCCTTCAAGCTGAGCATACGGCCTTGATTAGGGATATGATTTCTGATAAAGAAGGTTGTTAATTATTCTTCTTTATTTAACTGTTTATTTTTTATGAAGTTGTCATTAAGTTGCTAATTCATTGTCATATGTTCGCAGAGGCTGAGGAGAGATTTCGCAAAAGAATTGAAGAACTTGAATCTGAGAAAGAACAGCTCGCAAAGGACTTCTCTCTTCGAAATGACAAATATTCCAAAGTGAAGAAGCAACTACAAATTACTGTAGCGAATTTCAAAAATGATGTTGTTCTTTTTCGCAATCAGACTATTAAGACGGTCTGCGACGACAACAACATTCCTCATTCTTCATACCCTTGTCTCCTTGACGAAATCCCTGAGAATGTGCCTTCTTTGGATATCTCTGACAGCGATGCTAGCGAAGAAGAGGAATCAGATGAAGGTGAAGAAGTAGAAGAATCTGATGAAGATGAAGATGAAGAAAATGAAGAAGAAGAATCAAACAAGAAATAATTCTTTTTTCTTCTTTCTCTTTTTGTAATATCTGTACATTCATTCTTTTAATCTTCTATTTTTGTAATCTTTTTTCTGCAATTTCTTGGATCTTCAGATATTAGCTCTACCTTTGTTGTTCCTTTCTGCACATGTTAAAAGAACAATTCTTTTTTGCAATACAGTTAGTCAATATATTATCAACCTTTCATTTTATGAGCGCGTAAATCTATCATATGAAGACAAATAACATGTTTTTATTCTATACATTCCCATACTTGCCTCTGTTATTTGCGTTCAAATGAGAGATTAAGCAAGTTATTTTCGAATAGTGATATGTGTTCATGCCTCAATCTCGCACTTTATTCTTCTTGAATTTTCATAAGTAAGGAAATCTTGGTTTCTTCCAAGATTTCCTTTTTCTTTTCTCTTATGTGGTCTTATTTTGCCTTCCTAGTTAAAGGTCTTACTGTGCCACCTCTTGTCATTGCGACAAAATCGTAGGACGTCTTTACACTTTCATGTAATGACCCATTGATCTTGCCTTATCATTTCTTTAGTATTGTTGCCTCTGCAGGATAGTTTTGTTGCGACAATATGATAGGCCTAAAAATCCTTGCGAAAATAAAGCCCCATGACATTGCCGTCTTGCGACGAAATCGCAGGACGTCCTTAAATTTTCATGTACTGACCCATTGATCTCGTCTTATCTTTATTTTTTGTATTATTGCCGCTTCAGGATTGTCGCACAAATATGACAAGCATAAATTTCCTTGCGAAAATAAAGCCTCATGACATTTGCGTCTTAAGACACTTATCAGCTCCCTAATGGAGGGTGCCGCCCTTATCTTCCCATGGTTGCCCCTTCAAGGAGGCGTACTTACGCCATACAAGGCTAGCTCCCCCATCCGGTCTTAACAACAACCGGTTGTTTTCGCGACCTCTTATCCCTTTTTCCTATAGGGCTTATGGTTACGAGACCGCACCCTAAGTGGAGTTTTTTTTCGGGCCGAGTGCAACATATGCCGAGACTTGCCAAGAATGGCCGAGACACTTCAAATGCCCTGCACTCTTGGCTCAACCGTGTACCTCCTCGGCGCCTTGGTCAAATGCTGACTCCTTAGAAAAGACCCTCGGTCGTCCAATCTAAGTCATAAGCTTAGATTGAAAATCCAAGGTATCTCCCCTGGATGGGCTTTATTGACCCCAATTCTCCATGACTCAGGTTCCAGGGGCGGTGTAACCTTTTCCCTGAGCCATACAATAGGTACCCCCTTCTATGACGCACTTTAGGTCTTACATTTGCCTCTTACGAAATTTTGATTTCGCGAACTAGGGTGTACGCCATAGTTGGTTCGCCTCTGTCTGATTAATTTGTTGATTCTTCTGCATATAAATTCTTTTATAATTTCGCAATCGCATCTTTATATTTCATAAAATATATTCTCTTCTTCTGCATATCAACTTCCTTTCGCAACCTCATCTCTGCTATTCATAAGAAAGATTTTTTTTTTTTTTAAGAACAAACCCATCATACATTTTTATTTTACCTCCCAATTTCTTCTTCGGCAGTCAACAAGTACATTCATTCTTTAGGTCTCTTATTTCTGCTATTTTCTGCCTCTGCATTTTTGACTTTTCCTGTCATTTTCTTGTCTATTGCGAAACCTTCGCAACTTCTTATCTTCATCATATATTGGTTTCGCAACATTTCTTCCTCTCTCTGTTCTATTACATCTACCATTAATCTTTCACCTCTTTGTTTTTCTTTGATGTTGTGTTTCCAATTCTTCTTCTTCGCACTCTTTCTTCGCGAGGATTCTATATCAATTTCATAACACTTCTTTCCTTCAACCCAATCTCCCTTTATGATGCCAACACCAGTGGGATGAGGGAACTTGATACATTGATGGAAAGTCGATGCCACACCTAAGATCTCATGTAACCATGGTCGTCCGATCAATGCGTTGTATGGTGATTCCACATCAACTACACAAAATAAAATTTCAGAAGATAATCCTTTCAGTGGAATTCGCATATGAACTTCTCCTTTTGGCTTATTTGAGATGCAGATTTAAAACCATAGATTTTGTACGTTGAAGGTATTAGATCTTCATCTTTCCTCCCATAGTTTTATAAGTATGATAAAAAGAATATTCACGGAACTCCCAAAGATCAATCAAAATTCTGTTGATTGCCCATGAATTCTCGCCATCATCATCTTCATCCTCGCTAGGTTTTGGGTTGATCTCCAATCTTACCACCAATGGGTTGTCGTGCATTTATCCACCCTCAGGTACTTCTTTTGCGGTAAAAGAGATAGTCTGTTTTTGCCATTCTTCCAGTGGCGATGTCTTCGCAATGTTCATTATTTCTCTATCATCGGCATCTCTTGCGAAAACCCTGCCGAGAGTGTTATCGTGAAAATCTTCAATCGTCTTGTATGAGTGTACGATGGAGTTACAAAATAGATTCTTCACCTTTGCGCCAACTTCAATCACAAATGTTTCTCTTTCTTTTCTTTGTGTTTGGCTTGTGAATATCTGGGAGGAGGTGGTAATGCTTGAGTTTGCGTTTGTCCTACTAGAAAGTGATTTAATTTTCCCTGATCTATCATCCTTAGAATAATTCTCTTTATATTTCTGCAGTCATTTGTTGTATGTCCATGGAAATGATGATAAGAGCAAAATTCGTTACTTCTGTAGCTTGGAGGTGGTTCACTCCCCATGTTCCATGGTGCGGGTATGTTTTCCATTAGGATTATAGCTTCCCATATCTTCTCCACACTAGCATTCAAAGGTGGCATTTTGATTTCTTCCCATATTATCTTAGGATTTCGCTGTCCTCTGTGAAAGTTTTGCCTCTGATTCAAAGGCTGATGACCTCCATAAGTTTCTTGTGGCTGATGACCTCCATACGTTTCTTGTGGATGATCAAGTCCTTGGATTTTGTTATTTCCACCACGGCTATAGAAGTTTCTCTCTCTCTCAAATTCTTCTTGATCACGGCTCCCCATAGCTACTAGCTTTTGCTGACCATCTCCCATTATCCTCTCTTGTTGCCCTTGCGAGGTGCTCGCCACTGTATTTATTAACTTGGGTAATAAGCTTGCATTTGCTGCTCTTGAACTTGTGTTCGCAATGGGGTATGATTCCATCTCATTTTGCTTTTCCTCAAGAGCAATATACTCCTCCTGTAGTTCTCGCATCTCAGTCATTGTGATTGTATTTTTGATTCTGAAAATCTGAATATATAACAGGTTGGTTCCGAACATAGCATTGATGAATGATAGAATGAGATATCTTTCGTCCACTTGACCAGACATATCACTACACATTGTCTTCCATCTCACAGTTAGGTGCTTCAAACTTTCGCCAACCCTTTGCTTCAGCCAAAATACATCTTCAATGCCAGGTCGCGAGGAATTGTTACTTATATATGCTCCTAAAAATATAGCTTGCAAGTGGTTGAAAGATGTTATAGTGTTCTTTGGCAAACCTTCAAACCATTTTAACGCCTCTCCTGTTAAACTTGATGCGAAATACTTGCATAATATTGCATCATGGTTCTCCCATTGTAGCATACATCTCACATAAGCTTTGGTGTG
This sequence comes from Papaver armeniacum, assembly GCA_023531295.1. Lineage (NCBI taxonomy): Eukaryota > Viridiplantae > Streptophyta > Magnoliopsida > Ranunculales > Papaveraceae > Papaver > Papaver armeniacum. Next base: position 728,424 of record JAJJWW010007339.1, on the reverse strand, counting down.
TTGGACTGCACAAGTTGTTCCATCAAAAATACTAGGTTAACGCAGGTAAATTGCATTTTGGGGGTATTCCTCCTAATTGTACTTCTTGTGTGAATGGAGTTTTCGCAGCTTCCTCTATGGCTTCATCTAATTGTCTCTTACCTCCTCCTCTTTTATTATTTATCATTCCTCTCATTTCCGCTAACTCTCTCAAAATTTGTTCATTTATACCAGAATTTGGATCCATTGGTCTTTTCAACTCCGCCTCTCTTCTCCTGCGTTCATCTCTGTTTTGACTTCCTTGTTCATCATTTTCCTCTCGTCTTTCTCTGCGATCTTCTCTTTCACTTCTTTCATTAATTCGCACACCGTCATATCTCTTATTTTCTCCTCTTTGCCGTCTTTCAGTTCTCCTTTGTACTCTATCATATTCTTCATTGATATTAGCATTATTGCGGTTTCGCTCACGCCTCCTTTCTCGATTATCATGGTTATTATGTCGAATTGCCTCTTGTAGCTCTTGTTCTTCCACTTCTGCTCTTGGTCTTTCTCTCTCGCGAGCTAAATGTGTTTGTTCAGTGTAGTGTCTTTCAATTTCATCCTCAATTGCTCGTTCATTTCTTTGTATTTCTCTCCCATGTAAAATTCTCCTTCCTTCTTCCTGATTTTCTTCGCCATCTTGATTATTTCGCCCCTGTAATTGCAGGAAATCCCACACTACACCCCTCACAAGAATCCACACAATCAAATCATTTTAAGATGAACAATTATAATTTTTATTGATCAAACTCCAGAAATATTACAAGATGAAAAGGAGATAAACTAAAGAATTACAACCACTCTAAATTTTCTCTCTCTTAATGACTTGCCCAACACTCGAAAAAGCTCTCTCCTCCGTAAGCCTATTTGGCTCTTTATATAGGACATTACATAGTGGATGACAGCTAAGTTGTCCTTTATTTTCGGGTATGTCTTGCGAAGTATCGCAAATGTACAAATGTCAAATCTCGCGACACTCCTCGATCTCGCTACATCTTCACATCTTTCTCGTGTTTTGGCTGTCGTCATCCGTTACGTCGTTTTTACTTCCAGCCCGCGATATCTTCGCAGTGTGTCGTTTATGGATTTCGCGAGAATCTTGGTGTTGCGATATTCTGATCCTACATCTTGCCTCTTCTCATGTCTTCTCTGCGAAGAAGAGAACGTCATGAGAACTAGTATTTTCAAAATGTCGTAGCTGTTGCTATCTTCATATTTTTCTGCCGACAAGCTTCCGTAAATCCAGTATAACTGCTTACACGTGTTACATACTCCCCTTTTTACCGGCACATTAAATGCTAAACGGTCATCCTTTTCTTGTCTATTTAAGAAGAGATCTATCAAGGATATCTTTCTTTTCTTTTACTTCATCTTCTTCATCTCTGCATTCTTTGTGAATTCTTTATCGTCTGCAACTTTTTGTTGTTGTTCATCTTGCTGTAAATCTTCTCTGCTACTGTTCTTATGGAGCCATCAAGGTTTGTAGATCATACTTCATGTGATCCATTTGAACTCTTCTACTGAGATTACTTTATTTGATTTTGTTCATCTCTGATTAATTCCCTTATTGTTTCTGTTTTAGTAAGAACGTCCATGTTACCAAATTCACAGTCCAAAATCCTAAAACATCCAAGGGTTCGGAACCAAAATCCGTTGCACACAAGAGAAAGCCATCTGTGAAAATGTCGCTGATGATTTTCCTCCTATGTCTGAGTTTTCCATAGATGAAGTTCCTCATGATAGTCCTATTGTGAATGAACCATTTTCTTCTCCTACTATCGATGCCTCTGCCTTTCCCCCAGTCATTAACCTACATCAGATTTCATCTTCACATGACATTCCTGCGACGAAAGACGATTCAACTCTCCCCTCTTCTGTCGTCACTACCTCTTCATCCGAGTCTATCCCTCTTACTAAGGAAAATTGGGAGGGAATGGACGTGGCTTTCAAAGTTTTACCAGATATCATGAATGACGCCAAGAAGACCTCCGTCGATCCTATCAAGTCTAATGTCTGCGAGATTTTGAGTAAGTACTTTGGTTCTGACAGAATTTCGCAAACATCTTTAGAGCAAGAAGTTAAAATTTTGAAGAACAATCTCCAAGCCATGACTGCAAAGTGTGACACTCTCCGTCTTGAGAATCAAAAATTTCAAAATTTCTCACTGGATCTTGATAATCTTCGCAAGAAGAACGAAGAATTAAAAGGTACAACTCCCCTCCCCTTTTTCAAAACGTATTTTATTTATTTTATTTTTTTAATCTTCAAGCCCTTGTTCGCCCTTCAAGCTTTGAACCAGAAGCGAAAAATGGAGATATATCAGTTGGAATCTGTTGTTGAAGAAATTAGAATGGATAGAGACGTTTGGATGGAGCAATATAATCAATTAGATAACCTTCATACATACTCTGTTGATCAAATAGATAATCTTTCTAAAGAAATGTTGACTTAGTTCAGAAGCAAGGCTCATTAAGTAGTGAATTATCTCACCTCTCTTACTCTTTAACTACAGCTAATTTGGAGTTGGAAACTTTATCAGATGAAAATGGAACTCTTTCTCAAGAGAAGCGAGCTCTGTTAAACAAGGTGGCGATTTCCTCGCAACAGCTTGATGTCTATCAAAAAATGTGTAAAGAACAAGAACAATCTCTATATTCGCTGAGAAATAAACTCGAAGAAGTTACTGTTGAGAGGGATAAACTTATCCAAGGTAGAATAACTTTAAGTGTAAAAACAAGCCAACTCAAAGATCAATATTCCAAGTTAGAAGAATCCTACTCTTCTCTTGCGAAGGAAAACGCCTTATTTGTTTCTAACGAAAAGAGCTTGCGATCTCGACTGAAAGGTTTGGTTGGAGATAATTTTGACAATGCCATGGATCATTTGGAGAATAGTTGTTTGGCTTTAACTCAATATCTTATCTCGCAACAGGAAGGTAGTCATGATATTTGACTACCTTAATCAATTTTGTTTTCTTGAATTTATGGTATTTTCCTTGCGAATTCAAGAAAAATCTGAATTATTTTCTATACTCTTTATTTTTGCAGAATCCTAGAAGAATCTTCACTCCTCCATTTCCACTTTGAAATCTGACTATGCCAAAATTCACAAAGAAAATGGACTGCTTGCTCGCTCTCGCGATCGGGCAGAAAGAAGATTCGACTATCTTGCTTACTCTAAAGATATAGAGAGTAGGAATCATCAAAAAGCACTCATTCGCCAATTTCATCTCAAAGCTGAAGTTCTTGTGAATGATGTCTTATTGTCCAAATCTCTTGATCATGTATCTGTCGAACCTCTGGAAGTAGGTGATGATGAAATTCCTAATCCTCCTGATAGTGATTATGATTATGAAAGTGGCGAAGATTCCGCAAATGAAGAGGTGATTCCACCTAATGAAGTTGTCAATAATAATTTAGTTGAAGGTGGGTCTGGCGAGAATGCAATAACTGGCGAAAGTGTGAAAGTTGGTGAGGCTAATAAAATTGTTGAAGAACATCCAGTATCTCCTTCTGGCGAAAAAATTGATATTGAGAATTGAACTTCTCTTGTAATTTTACTTCTTGCATTGTTACTTCTTTATGTACTTCAATCACCTTTGAGATGTATTTACTCGTTTATTATTCTTCTTTCTTGCATAGAAGACAATCTTTGACGTTTAACAATTCCCATTTTGTTTATCATTATCTTTTTTTGCGATGAAAGATCTCTGTTATCTACATTCAAACTGTTTATGTGAATTTTTTCATTGCGACAAGATCGCAGGACGTCCTTACATTTTCATGTGATGACCCATTGATCTTGCCTTATCATTTCTCTTGTGTGGTCTTATTTTGCCTTCCTAGTTAAAGGTCTTATTTTGCCACCTCTCAGTATTGCGACAAAATCGCAGGACGTCTTTACACTTTCATGTAATGACCCATTGATCTTGTCTTATCATTTCTTTAGTATTATTGCCTCTGCAGGATATTTTTCTTGCGACAATATGACAGGCCTAAATATCCTTGCGAACATAAAGCCCCATGACATTGCCGTCTTTGCGACGAAATCGCAGGACGTCTTTACACTTACATGCAATGACCCATTGATCTCGTCTTATCTACTCTTTTGTATTTTTGCCTCTTCAGGATTTTTGCATAAATATGACAAGCCTTGATACTCCCGTGAGTAAGAAGCCTCATGACATTTACGTATTTTTTGACACTATCAGCTCCCTAATGGAGGGTGCCGCCCTTATCTTCCCCCCGGTTGCCCCTTCAAGGAGGCGTACTTCTGCCATACAAGGCTAGCTCCTCCCATCCGGTCTTAACAACAACCAGTTGTTTTCGCAGCCTCTTATCCCTTTTGCCTATAGGGCTTATGGTTACGAGACTGCACCCTAAGTGGAGTTTTTTCGGGCCGAGTGCGATAAGCCGAGACTTGCCAAGAATGGCCGAGACACTTCAAATGCCCCGGGCACCCTTGGCTCAACCGTGTACCTCGGCGCCTTGGTCAAATGTCGACTCCTTAGAAGAGACCCCGGTCGTCCAATCTAAGTCACTAGCTTAGATTGAAAATCCAAGGTACCTCTCCTGGATGGGTTTTATTACCCCCAATCTTCATGACTCAGGTTCCAGGGGCGGTCTAACCTTTTCCATGAGCCACGTTACAGATACCCCCTTACATGACGCACTTTAGGTACTTTGCCTCTTACGAAATTTTATTCGCGAACTAGGGTGTACGCCATGAAGGTTCGTCCCATTCTGAGTATTTTGTCAATTTTGCTTTATATGTAATAGGTACCCCTACTATGACGCACTTTAGGTTCTTTTGCCTCTTGCGAAATTGTGTTCGCGAACTAGGGTGTACGCCATAGTAAGTTCGCCACTTTCTGATTATTTTGTTGATTCTTCTGTATATGTAAGCTCTTTTGTAATTTCGCTGATCTTTGATAATTTTTTGTCGTTTTCTGTGCGAAATATTCGCATGTTTTTCGAGAATAAAAATGAAATATTTAATTCTTTTTTCCTCAATCATGTACCATTCCGCAGTCTACTTCTTCACCATAATTTTTATGGGTAATATCTCTTTAAGTATAGCCTATTTCATGGTATATCAAGTCTGCGTCCCACATCTCTACCCTCAGGGTCCATCAATCTATATGCCCCTGTTCCAACTATCTCCTTGATGATATAAGGTCCATCCCATTTTTTCGCTAGCTTTCCACCACTTTCTCGCTGATATATCGGTGTTTCTCAAGCACCAAATCGCTTTGGTTGAAATTCGCGTGTTTTAACATGTTTATTATATTCTCGGGCTAATCTTCGCTGGTAATTTTCCATATCTTTGCAAAGCCCTTTCTCTTTTTTCTTCTAATTCATCCAATTTAGTTAGAATAATACCCGCACTAAGATTTTTCTCCCAAGCTTCTCTCTTTGTTGTTGGGATAATAACTTCTGTTGGTAGCACAGCCTCAACCCCATATGTTAAACAGAAAGGTGACATTCCCGTGGCTTCTCGCCTGGTTGTATTGTAAGCCCACACTGCATTATGTACTTGTTCGCACCATGCTTAGTGTACCCTTCTAATTTCTTCTTCAATATATCTGCGATTGTCTTATTTGTTGCTTCTGCCTGCCCATTTGCCTGAGGGTATAATGGAGTTGACTTTCCACATTTTATCTTAAATGCATTAAGTAATAATTCTATATTCTGTCCCTCGAACTGCTTCCCATTATCAGATACCAATTGTGCGGGGATTCCAAATCTACATATGATATTCTCAAATATGAATGTAAAAATATCTTTGTCACGAATATGTTGTACTGCCTTTACTTCTGCCCATTTTGTGAAATAGTCTGTAGCGACAATCAGATATCTTCTTTGTCCAGACCCTGGTAAAAACGGTCCAACAATATCTAAACCCCATTTTCCAAAGGGCCACATATTTGTTGAAGATGTTAATAGTGCTCCAGGTGCATGTATTTTCTTTCCATGCCTTTGGAAGTCTTCGCAACGTCTTGATACACGCTTCGCATCTTCATGCATATATGGCCAATAATAGCCTTGTATTTTTGCTCTGTATGCCAAAGATCTTCCACCGCTGTGATTGCCAGCATCCCCACTATGCAATATCTTTAGCACTGCTTCTCCTTCTTCTCGTGTCAAACACCTGAGTGAAGGTCCATTAAAAGATCTCCGGTATAATATCCCATCTCTTAGTTCATAATTTGTAGCACGACTTTTTAATTTGTGCGCCTCCAGCCTATTTCTCGGTGTTTCTCCTCTCATCAAATATGCATGAAGTTCGGCTCTCCAATCTTCAATAACGGGTGTTTGCTTCCCATCTTTTATGATCATCACGTCTATCTCTTCTTGTTCTTCCTTATTGATTGATGGTGATAAAAGTGTCTGTATCTTTATGCATCTCGCAGTTGGATCTGTCAGCATACTTGAGATAAAAGCAAAAGCATCTGCGAGTCTATTATATTTTCTTGATATGTGTCTCCATTTTATTTTTGGGATTTTCGCTGACAATTCACCAACAAGTTTCTTGTATTTCTTTAAAGATGGTTCGTTTGTAGTGTATTCTCCTTTTATTTGTCGAATGACTAGTCATGAGTCACTTGGTGATTCTCATATTTTCCAACTGCATTTCTATTACGAATTTCAAAGCATGTATTATAGCTTCATATTCCGTTTCATTATTGGTGGATGTAAATTCCAATCTGAAGGAAAAAGCCATTTTAGTGCCCTCTGGCGAAATCAAAACAATTCCAATTCCGTTACCTTCTCCATTTGATGATCCATCTACCAACACTTCCCATCTATCTGGCTCTGTCAATAGGTCCTTTGGATTTCAATATTCTTCTTCTATATCCATCATTTCTTCCACTGCTTCATCATCTTCTAAAGGAAATTCTCACTAAAAAATCAACAACTTGTGATTTGGGTGAAGATAGTACTTCATACTTGATTTTGAAGTGTCCTATTTGTGCATTCCATCTCTCGACTCTAGCTGATCTTTTTGAATTCTTCATTACTGATTCAATGGGTACCTTTGTTAAAACCCTTATTGTATGTGCTTGAAAATATATGCGAAGTTTGAATGCTGCATAAACTAACGCCAAAATTAACTTTTCAATTTTTGAATAATTTTTCTCTGCGGTATTGAAAGTTTTACTGATGTAGTAGATTGGTTTCTCATTTCCTGCATCTACTCGCAATAACACAGCACTTAATGCGTGCAATGTTGTCGCAAGATATAGTAAAAGTTCTTCTCCTGGTTCTGCTTTTTGCAAAATAGATATATTCATCAGATAATCTTTTAAACCTTGCAGGGCTTTCTCGCATTCATCCGTCCACTTAAATTTTGTCCCCTTTTTGAGTATGTTGAAAAAGTGTTTGCATTTATCTGATGATCGCGAAACAAACCTCCCTAGTGAAGCTAAGAGTCCGTTTAACTTCTGTACATCTTTTATTGTTGCTGGAGTTGGCATGTCGCGAACTGCTTGCACCTTCGCCGGATCGACTTGTATACCCTCTTTTGATACGATGTAGCCCAAAAATTTCCCTGACGCAACCCCAAAAATACACTTCTCTGGATTTACTTTGATGTTAAACTGTCTCATTTGTTCAAAAATTTCTCTCAAATCTTGGACATGATCTTTTGCTTGTTTACTTTTTATCAACATGTCATCCACATACATCTCTAGTGTTTTATGTATCCATTTCGCAAACACTTTCTCTACCATTCTTTGGTATGTTGCTCCAGCATTTCACAAACCAAATGGCATTTTTGTATAACAATATAATCCTCTTGGGGCGAAAAAAAACAGTGTGTTCTTGATCTTCTTCAGTGAGAGGGATTTGATTATATCCTTTGTATCCATCTAGAGAAGATATTCTATCATTTCCTGCTGCCGATTCTACCAATTGTGGGATATCTGGTAGTGGAAAACTATCTTTTGGACAAGCTTTATTTAGATCAGTAAAATCTATACAGATTCTTATCCCTTTATTCTTCTTTGGAACTACTACCATGTTTGCTATCCACTCCGGATATTTAGCTTGTCTTATGATTCCTGTATCAAGCATCTTCTTCAGTTCTTCTTCTATTTGGGGATGATACGTTGTTGCAATATTTCTGATTCTTTGTTTGAATGGTCTTACATTTTTATCAATCTCCAATTTATGACATGCCACAAACGGATCTATTCCCGGTATTTCATCCATATCCCATGCGAAAATGTCTTTATATTCTCGCAGCAGATTAACAGTTCTTTCTTCTTCATCTTCCTCCATCTTAGTTCCGATTTTTAGTATTTTAGGTGCTTCTCTGGTCCCAACATTCACTTTCTTTGTTGGTTCTGCCACGGTGTAACTTGCCTCAGGTTCTCTCATAGGTGTCGGTTCTTTTATCTCCTTCGCAGGTCCATTCCCTTCTTCCGAAATTTCGCCAGGTATGCCTTTTCCTTCCTCTGCTTTTATCATGTATATTCTAAATTCTTCTTCTTTCTTTGCTTCCTTCGCCATTTTCCTGCGATTTTTCCGCTTCTATGCACGTCCTTCGTATTGCTTCACTTCAATTTGATAACATAATCTCGCTTTATCCACATCTCCTTTAATTTCACCGATCCCACTTGGTATAGGAAACTTAATGCATTGATGTAATGTCGACGCTACAGCTTTAATCGCATGTATCCATGATCTTCCCAACAAAATGTTGTATGGTGATTCCATATCCACTACACAAAATATCACTCGTGTTTCAATTTCTCCTAGTAAAATTCGCAACTCTATTTCTCCTTTTGGTTTTGTTACAGATTTTCCAAAGCCATGAATATGATAAGTTGAAGGAGACATTTCTTCATTTTTGTACCTCATTTCTTTGTATGTATGGTAGAACATTATATCCACCGAACTCCCTGTATCCACCAAAGTTCTGTTTATTGTCCATTCTTCCACAATTTTTGCTGTGTTCACCTTTTCTTTCTTTGTGGTTACTGTGATTACCAAAGGAGATGTGTGCCCCAAATTTTCTTTTGGTATTTCTGCTGCTGTGAACGTAATTTTCTGTTTTTCCCAGTCTCTCAAAGGTGATGTCTTCTCAATTGTTATAATTTTCTTTCCTTCAAAGTCTCGTTTATGTATTCTCCCTCTGATGTTCTCATGGAATTCATTGATCATTGTTTTTGTGATCGATTTACACTCCAACCTTTTGTTAAATTTCTTGATTCTAGTTTTCTCTATTTTTACTGATTTATCCACTTGTTTTATCATTTTCTTGATTTGAACAACCTTGATAACAATCTTTAATCTTTTCCTTCAATCAATCCCTGTTTCTAGCGCCATTATGTAGTTGCAGGAAATCCCACACTATACCCCTCAAAAGAATCCACACAATCAAATCATTTTAAGATGAAAAATTATAATTTTTATTGATCAAACTCCAGAAATATTACAAGATGAAAAGGAGATAAACTAAAGAATTACAACCACTCTAAATTTTCTCTCTCTTAATAACTTGCCCAACACTCGAAAAAGCTCTCTCCTCCGTAAGCCTATTCGGCTCTTTATATAGGACATTACATAGTGGATGACAGCTAAGCTGTCCTTTATTTTCGGGTATGTCTTGCGAAGTATCGCAAATGTACAAAAGTCAAATCTCGCGACACTCCTCGATCTCGCTACATCTTTCTCGTGTTTTGGCTGTCGTCATCCGTTACGTCGTTTTTACTTCTAGCCCGCGATATCTTCGCAGTGTGTCGTTTATGGATTTTGAAAGAATCTTGGTGTTGCGATATTCTGATCCTACATCCCCTGACGGTGTCTATTTCCTTGAATTCTATCATTCTGCTCGTTTTGAAGAATTTCATCACGTTGAATATAACGATCTTCCAATACTTCTCTTCCTTCGCGACGTTCTTCGCCTGGATTTTGTATTCCCTCTCGAGTTTCTTCATTAGCATTTTCTATAGGCAAATTTTGTCTTATTTCTTCTCTAACTGATCTTGAACGTGATCTTGTAGTGCTTCTTGACCTCCTATTTTGTAATCTTATGTTTTCCATCCTCAATTCATGATTTTGCCTTGTCAAATTCGCACGTTCTTCCCGCTTCTAACCGCCTTTCTTCATGTATTGTTTGTCTCAATGCCTCTAATGCTGCAATCTCTTCATTTTCATGAATTATCCCTCCTATTACTTCTTGGTCTCTCTCCTCTTGTCCATTGCCTCCTAATTGCTGCTCTTCTCCCATTTCATCTACAGAGTCTGACCGCCAAGTATGTACACTCATTCTGTCGTAATCCACAGTTCTATTTTGTACTGGTGGTGTACGCTGAATTGGCGGTGGAATTTGATCTTCTCTATTGTTCCTTGTATTCATTCTTGAAGATTCCCCATCTCGTCTCTCCTTTCTCCAGCAAGTCTCCTACTCCTTCTAACAGTTGTTGGTTGTTTTGATGCATGTCTTCTTCTAGCCATTTTTCAATCTTAATGAATTGTTGAAAATTATATGAAATTCCTTCCCTATTATTCCAAATTTTTTCAAATCACAATGTCAATCTTCAATCAGTCCCTGTTTCTGGCGCCATATGTAGTAGCAGGAAATCCCACACTATACCCCTCACTAGAATTCACACAATTAAGTCATTTTAAGATGAACAATTATATTCTTTATTGATTAAAACTCACTAATATTACAAGGTGGAAAGGAAAATAAGCAAAGGACTTTACAACCGCTCTAAACTTTCTCTCTCTTAATAACTTGCTCCTCACTCGAAAAAGATCTCTCCTCTATTAAGCCTATTCGGCTCTTTATATAAGACATTACATAGTGGTTGACAGCTAAGTCAGTCCTTTATTTTCGGATCTAACGACTTGCGATACTCTCGCGAGTATACAAATGTTAAATCTCGCAACACTCCAAAATCTCGCTAGGTCTTCACATCTTTCTCGTGTTCAAGTTGTCGTCATCCGTTGCGTCATTTGTATTGTCTATCTGCGACATTTTCGCAATGTGTCATTTATGGATTTCGCAAGGATCTTGGTGTTGCGATATTCTGATCCTACATTCCCTTTCTCATACATGGAGACTCTTGATTCCTATCACCACATGGTCCGTGAACCATACACTTTGTTACCGTATAAAAGAGAATTGGATCTTCATACTCATCTGGGAACTCCGCTGATACACATTTATCAACTTGTTTAACATTACGGATTTTCTCTGATTTTTTTTAAAATATTAGCAGATGCAGATGTGGTAGCCCTCGTTTCTGGAATTTTATGGTGTGTACATGGGCTACAACTTTCCCGAAAACATTCTTCTTCGTTATCTCATCCATAAGCGCCTTCTTTTTTAATTCAAAAACATGTGCCACTAAATGAGGACGATCACATGCATGCTGGTGTTCTAGAAGAGCGCCTTGGATTTCTGGCCATTTTGGATTTGCTGTCATTGTTAGGAAAATATCGGGATGATGTTTAAAACGTGTAATTGCCATCGAATCTTGGTAAATTTCATACATGTTCCTTGGACTCCTAATATGTGATGACGGTAAAACGCATGGTGTACCTCCTTTGTTAGGCATTAATTCGTCTTCTTTAATTTTTATTATGGAACCATAGTGATCTGTGCGTAACTTTCCTTGGTGACATCTCACATAATCCAACCGATTCTATTCTGTCGAAGCCCATGCATCCATTAAGAATTCCTGGAAAAGTTTACCACCTCTTAGGATTGTTGAATATTCTGATCTACGCTGGAATAGTTGGTAACTGAAGAACTGCATATGAGATATTCTTGTATTTGTATATTGCTTTGCATCCGCATCCCATTGTGCAAGCTCAATGCTCCAACCTAGCTCTCCATAAGGGAATAACAGAACATAATGTAATGGTAGGTAAGCAGGATTGCACTCACCTATTCTTGTTAAGTCGTTTCTATCTTTTAGGTGCAACAGAATATCTCGAATTGAAGTAACATCTCCTGGATTTTCGGGCACGATAACAAATACTTCTTCGACCGAAATCAAATTATAACGGCGCTGATCCGAGTTTTTATTAAAATGCAGAGACACTTGAATTGTTTTTCAGATGAAGCCTGCATGTCTTTCAAGATATCATGTGCTTGACGGTACAAAGGAATGAACTTGTTGTGTTTCAATAGAGTATCTTGAATTATCTTTAGTATTTCTCTATCTGGATCTTTATTTCTTTTTGTATGGACAATGCATGGGATGGATCATATAGAAATAGTTGAGAGTAATTAGCATCGTCTATTTCTTTTGGCAACAAAGATCCACAATAATGTCGCAATTCACCATGTATTGAGAAGCAGGGTGGACCGCTTCCCTTTGCTTCCCTAGTGTCATATTTGCATCCAAGACTTGTAAATGCGTTAGCATCATTATAACTTATGATACATTCTCGAAACCATCTTGAAAGATATCCATATCCTTCGAATAAATCCATTAATGCCGGCGGAGGTTCACGGAGTGGCGGTAACTGATTTTTTCCTTTGTAACAGCATTTCCCGAATTCAGGATTCTTAAATGATGAATCGGATAATTTCTCGTCAATCCAATGCATTGCACCACAACATGGATACGGTACGTCCATTCTTAATTGTTGAACGTGCCTTCCTTCCGGCTTTACGTTTATTTCCAACTGTTACACTATTGAACTGTACAGGTGCATTGTTCTTTTCATCGTCCGAACAGTCATCCGTAGAATAGTAATGATCAGTGTACTCATCAGATGAGACATCTGGAACAGGAAGAGAACTGTTTCAAAATAAATAACAAAACACATCGTTAGACAAATTTTCATCTCCAATTCTTATAAGTTACGCAATTGAAAATTCTACTATATTACATCTCGTTTTCGTTTTATGTGGATTGTGCACTTTTTGGAACCGTTTGAATGTCTCTCTCCAATTCTGTAGCATTCATCTGCAATTTTAAAAAGGTACATATAACCACTTTAGTTTGTGTTTTTTTATGTTGAACATAATGGCATAAGGTTAAATTTGTATGTCCAGAAACTTTACTTACTTGATCGCCACATGCAGCTTCGGTATCAGGATTTGCTAGCTCTGATGCATCTAGCACGGGAGGTTGGACTGTTTTTTTTATTCTTTTTCGACAATGATTTTCCTGCTATTACAATTGATAAGATTTTTACAGATAAATAATCCAAAGATAGATAGTCCAACTTTTCCTTACCTGTATCAGCGTCTTCCCTTTTCGTTTTGGTGCTTGCTTTTGTGTTTGCATTGTATGTTTTTCTGCTACATCAACTTGTTCATTATTAGAGGCATTACATTGTCGATGTACTTGTTCAAAATTCATTTGCACTGTTTGTTTCATTATGGATCCTTCCTGAGATGTTCTCTGCTGTTTCTCTCTTTCCCTACGTGCTTGTTGTGCTAAACATGCTGCCTCTAAATTTAAGACATAAATCACTTTCTAGTATTAAGTAATTTTATCTTCTTTTTCTTAAGAAAAAAGTCTAGATGTTATCATAAATTAAAACAGTACCATTGATGGCTCCCTTTTCTTTGTTCGAGTTACTCTTTGTTCTTTCTCTACATTATAGTTTATAGAGATGAAAGGCTTTTTACATATACGCCTATGTCGTACTATATATCTTATTATTTCTCCTCAATGACAGATCTTTGAAAAAATAGCATTTTATTTGTTTGATAGAAAACAATATAGAGATGAAAGGTTTTCTACATGCATATGTCACACTATATACTTTGGGATCGAAGCATAAAACGTTTTGTCTTACTCAAAACTATGGTCTCTACAGGAGTCGAATTCATAATTACATGGGTGAAAACCATGTACTCGGCTATTTGAGCTAAAACAACTAATACAATTCAAATTCTTTGTTCAAAGAATTTGGCATAAGGGGATATCAAGATGAGTGTATCTAACATCGCACATATAACTTTGTCTTCGTGATCTTAAAACGTACAATAAACATTACCAAATATTTATTAAAATAACATGTTAAGTTGAGCGACAAATTCATAAGCCCAGCCTGATGCCGATATTGACTACGCATGTTCATTGAGGCATCTATAAATTTTGGAAAAAGCTAAGGAATGCCACATGCTTCCCGAAGCAAATGCAATTAACAATTCCCGACATAAGAATAATGAAGCTATTACCTTTAGAACCTCCTAGTTCTTTTAATCTGCAAGGTTTTTTAACAACTTACAGAACTTGGTCTTTATGCAACGTTGAACGCTACTTAGGTATATATGCAAATAAGTTCTATTTATCCTAATCGATGAATGAGAGACCCAAAAAGAAGAGCATATTTTACACCAAATACACAAAAGAAATGATGATTAATAGTAGCCAAAATAGAGTCCTTGCATAGACATAACAATATCGAAATGGATCGTGCCAGACGAAGATCAATTGCTTCATGGTGGCTACAGACATGTGATAGACTTGCACTATAATTACTGAACAAAGCTTCTTCTAGAGCCAAGGGATAAATCTTCAATAAAAAACAGATTCTTTCTAATAAACAAAGGAAATATGCAAACCAAACTAAAGCAGCAATTACAGTAATGGCATTTGATTTTTTTCCTCCTTAGACTATAAATTTGATCTACCACATAAAAATTTATTTAGGCCAATTTTATAACTGAAAGAGACGAACAGGAAAAGATTACATAAAAAACCACAAATTTAATCATTGCATGGCACCTAGAGCCTTTTCTGCTTTGCAAGAATGACCTAATGTCCTTGTGATGTAATTCAAACACTGGGAAAAGACGACATAAAACTAAGCGAATAGAAACATATCAAATAAACAAAGACTACCTATGGGGGGAAAATATGTTCAAATAGACATGTACGATGGGTGGAAACTGCTCTCTGGCAACCTTCTTTGTGACCAAGAATTTTGAAGTAATAAGTTTGAAGTGCCCGTTGCTGTCGTAGTTGGTGATCAGCAAACATATGTATTGCACCTTCAACTTTCCCTCCATGAATTTTGAAGTAATAAGTTTGAAGTGCCTGTTGCTGTCGTAATTGGTGATCAGCAAACATATGTATTGTACCTTCAACTTTCCCTCCATTAAAACTATCTTCTTCCCTCAAACTCTTGGAAGCTCCTCGAATTTGCAGATATGTTATCTTTTAGACAACGGAATTGCATACGGAAGGTTTTAAAGATGGAGCTGTATATGTTTTGACCAAACCCTGCTGCTTGGTTCAAATGAAGTGACTGCAATTTGTACCTGGTGACAATATCGATTGTTTATCTTAGTCCCTGCCTGAAAATCCCAAACAAAAACACTATTGAAAGCCAACACTTTATGTAAATAATAGAAACACGACTAAGTAAGACGACCCAGTAGGTAACAGTTCATTTTCATGCGATTTATAGGAAACAAAACCCAACCCCATCTGAAGATTTTATCTTTTCTTGTTTTTCGTATCATGCAATTTTTTTAATGTGTTTCAGGATAATTAAATAGGACTGTGAACCTGACGTGATTCAAACACGCAACCTTCTGACATAAAGCCAGACACGCTACCATTACGTCACAGATTCATGCTCATGCACGTAAATCAGGGTTATAATGTTCAGCCATGAAATCCACATAACTCAGATGGTTATATGGCTTCTTATTACACAGAAATCACATTTACTCTATATGGGACTGAGATAGTAAAATTCTGTGAACATGTATATGATGCAACTTTATAAATATAAAACTGATATACTTGCAACTGAAGATCCTGGTAATAGATGGATATGTGAATCAACGACTTCTATATTTGATGTCAAGAAAAAAAAATCCTTACCGTATACATTTAGTCGATTACTAATAACATGAATGCTTTCACATGCTTTCACAATAGATCAAGAAGTATTTCTTTCTTTGAAGAGCTCAAATATGGCGGTGAGTAAGTACTGCGGACAGTGCAGTTTGGTTATTTAAAAGTGTTAACCTAACATGTAGAACACACTTGGTTAACATATGTACTATAACATCATTATCAAAACATATGTTTGCATGGGTAACTATTTCAGCAAGTATCATATATAGGTGAATCGGATTATCTTTCATCTTTTCTGTTTCAATTTCCATCAAATGGTTTCACCAACTAAGATTCATGCATATTAATAGAATATATTGATAAGAGAGTCAAGAAACAAAAACCTAACCTAGTATCCATATTCTAAAGCAATAGACCTGCGTAAGGAAGGAAAAAAATAATCCTGATGAGCAAACTTCACGCAAGTATTCTCTCAAAAATTGAGCTTATCTTTCAGCACATCAATATTAAATGCAGGTATATTACCTGGGTATCATTTCTAAAATAAGATCTAAATTCTAAGAACAAAGGAACTCCCCAAATCAAAAGAAAACTAAACTATACAAAAGATGACATAAACACGAAAATTACCTCTGAGAAAATATGGGAATTGACCAAGTTTTTTGCATGAATATTCCATTTGATGGTGAAGACGTCCACTTTTGTTTGAAAGGCATCATTTTGACCATTGGTTAATGAGGTTTCATTGGCTATAGGCATTGATTAATGAGGTTTCATTGGCTATAGTTGGGTCCCCAAAGACGAAATACATAAGGTGAGGGAGTGATAAGAGTATATTTAAGACTTTCAGGGTTTTGTTCGTCGTAAAAAAAAATCCAGTCACATTTGAACCTCTGACCATGTTGGATTATCTTCTTCACACCGAGTTTATAGTGAACCAACATTGCAGAATTACCTGTACATTGAGAGAAAAAAAGAATATCAATTTTCAATATATCGGCACATTGTAAGTTACCGAATTAAAATAAAACAAAGTCAGCTAAAACGCACAGTTACAAATAGTAAAACAAAGGCGCAATACTACGTGGAGAAAAAGAAAGAGAATCAACTTTCAGTATATTATTCGAAAGTTACCAAATTAAAATGAAGCAAAGGAAACACACAGTTAGTTTCCTTAAAGCACATGTCTCGACTATTTTGGATAAATGTTGATTGCTAATATTCTGACTTAAAATGTTTCCTTATTAAAACATGTCTCTACTGCTTAAAAAAAAAAATCTGGAAACTCTTGCCCACCCCAAAGGCACCACTGAAAATGTTTTTCGCTTTTTCCTCTTGATTCACTGCTCACTATAACCAACTATATTGAGTTACCTAGACGTTGAAAATAGCCATGCCAAGATATCATTCTCAAGGAAAAAATCAATCCTTAGATAAAAGATCTTTCAAATTTCAAGATCAATTTCCAAAAATCATATATAATAGGGAAGGGATAAAATGCCCTATCCGATTACCCTTTTTTTAATGCACTGGCAATCATAAAACTTAGAAAAGTATTCCTAATTAGGTAATTTATTTTACGAACTAACCAAGACCAAATAATCAAGGGAACTAAAAATGGCCTCACAGAGTCACCATTAAGAACTTAATAAACAAAACAGATCAACCTCGATAAAGTCCAACGCCGGTCCACATACTTTCACGGTACTTTATATACCAAAGATCAAACCTACTTCTTGACGATGTGGTAAAAGGTGTCTCTAGAGAAATTGCAGGAAAAGTAAACTCCAACAACAATACTTTTCTAGTGTATTTTTCCGCAGTAGAAAAATAGTTCTAGTGTATTTTTCCTCATACTTCTAACTCCAGTTACAACCATTCTTTGCTAAGAATCCTCTCTTTGCTTCAAGCTATTAAAAGGTAATATAATACAAAATTAAAGTTACTGATGATTTTATGCAGCATGCATGTGCACAAAGTTAAGAAATAACATACACGGAACTGAAATAGGATGTCCTACTCCAAAGCTATCAAAACATTTGGACAATTCCTGGAGCCAACTATTCCCTAAGTGATCTACTACTGAAAAAAGATTAGAACATCAATTAGAAGCTCAAAACCACTTCCTTCTTTCCTACCAAAACTACGACAAAGGTAGTCATTAAAATACATAGGCACATTCACATCGAAAGATAAGTTGGAGATTTGGAGACACTGGAAAAACTCACCCATTGCCAAAAAGAAATTTAAAGCAATAGATAGATGAATAAATAAGTAATATACTCATCACATGATACTAAGCGTATGATGAGATTAACAGCGTTATTTGTCCGTCGAAATCCATTGCAGTATTTCTTTTTGTATTTCAAGTATTCAGTTTTCAATTGAGAGTAATTCAATTGCATTATGTTGTTTGGGAGTTAATTAATTGTATTCTTAAATGTGTAAGGTAATTGAATAAAGTAACGCAAGGAAATCAAAGGAGAATTTCAAACCTATCAAGAGCAAGCCTTTATCCACTTCCATCAGGAATTCAGTACGACCTAGTATCTTGTTGCTTTAAGGGTTATTCAAACTTATTTACTTTTCAAGGAACTTGCATCACTTGATTCTCTTTTGATAATTACACCTGCAAAAAAATTATTACAATTGTAAATATGTCTCAAAGAAAAGAAAAAAATATCATACATAATAGGAGAATAATTCACCTCTTTGTCCCAGCAGTACACCAAAACATGACGAAAAAAAAAATTACCTGGAGACTAATCCCCGTTTGCAATCCTCCTCCCCAAAGTCCCTTTTATTCATATAATATAATTCAATAAAAATAATCTCGAAATTGTAATGATAAAATCTCAGAAAGCAGAAACTTGAAGTTCGGTTGCAGCAAATCACAAAAAAAATTGTTTTGCCTCTAGTTTCCTGTCTTTGCAAACATAAATTGTTCCAAAATAGATGCTTGCAGGGTCATTATTTGGTTCTGCCATAACCACAAAGATTTGTACGTAGGCTAAAAATTCTTTCTAATCATGGAAGAAAATGATTTGAAAGATGCATTTCAAATATAACTAATTCAAGTCCAGTTTCAAGCAATCAAGAAAATCCCCTAGATTTGAATAGGAAAATTAAGAAAAAGGCAAACCCTGACTGAAATACCTAATTGCTAGGGTAGTGGTGGTGGTGATTCTCTAAAAGGATTTTATAGCGTCAATAAAATTTTCTCCTAGATTCAAAATATACTATAGGCTTGTTTAAAAATAGTTTCACCCTCCCTTTGTTTGCAACAAAATTTTATCCAAAATAAAAATGTGGACCAAAGAATCGCATCACGATAATTTTGGTAGAGATAAATAGACCGAGGGCTGAGAAACTACCTTAAAATATGTGTGTCGGCGTAGCGAGTGATAAGTAATATCAAAACTGTCTTATGCTTCTTCACAAAGCTTCATCGTCTCGTGTAAACATTTGAAGTTTTTCCCCACTTATGTTGTTTAATGAGTAATGCAACATACACTAACTATATCTTTATCAAGTTTTTCCCCACTTAGAAAATCAATGTTTCGTATTACATTACCTATTGTAAAGTGGTAATCCAGGATTGCAGACAAAGTAACAATTCCAGAGAAGAATGAGGACGAAATGTTGATAAGGGCATCAGGTAGTACTAATATCTTAACTGTGGCGTCTTAGGTTCTCATTAAGGTTCGTTGATTCTTCCTCTTTTCTTTTTTGAGGAAAAATAAAGAGGAGGGCATTAAAAATTGCAGAGATTTCTATGCATGCTAGAAGGTAAAAGAAAATGAATTCCTAAAAACTAAAAGGGTAACGATTCATCACAGAATCGTTAAAAGAAATCATCAAAAAGCCATGTTAATAGAGAAATTATATTAAAATAAACATACAATTTGAGATTAAACGGCTTACCTTGTCAATGCAACCGGATCACCCACAACATGGTTACTAACTAAGAAAATTACAACAGGTCCCAGATGTATTATCAATGAAATGGATACATCTGCAATTGTTAAGCAGAAAGAACACAATTGTGAAGCAGTTTCCCATAAACACCTATAATATTACAGAACTTACTCATGAAACATCAGAGGAAGAACTTACCGTTCAGTAATGAACCGCCTTGTGTAGCTTTTTAACCACGTGGATTAATGTGTTAAGATACATATATATATATATATATATATATATATATATATATAGGTGTTATATAGACACTAATTAACATCCGCCATAAAAACAAATTTGTAAAGACTAATGTGATTCCTTGGAGAGATACTTGCTCCACCCGGATCTCGAAACAACACTAATGTCAACTCATAAAAGGTTAATATTTTGAATCTAGCAAGTAATAAGAACAACACTCAATGTAAGACTACGAGTATAGAAATTGGTTCGTCACTTGATATTTATTGATATGAAGAAAGAAAATATGTTGATCGATTATCTGCACTCCTGAATCAATTTAAACAAAACAACAAACTGAAGTTTATGCTAGTAGCAAAGAGCAAACTGTTGGATAACAATGCCATCGGGTAATTATCATATATTATAGAAAAAATAAAGTTATCTAGTTCCTTGCACTTAATCAAAGCATAGAGTTATCATGCTGTTAGTACGAACCTAAACATCTTAAACCATAATCAAAGCATAAGAAAAATAGGGAAAGGGGGAATAGAGTGAAAAAAGTTCAACCTAGTCAAAGAAAGAGGTCAGAGGAAAGTTTTCTATGCAGTATTTTCAGTAAAGATGTGGTATATCATGACTGTCTGAAACCTCACTAAAGATATGATCTATTCTAGCCTACAGAGGAAGTATTATACAGGTTTTAAAGCGACACGATCCTTGAATTCGCAGAACTGAATCTTGTCCAAATTGTCAGCTCAGTTCAAGTAAAAAGGCTATCTAAAACATCTATTGATCTAGCTATAACATTCACAATTCCAATCAAATTAACCTTAATTCAATTAATTATAAGAAAAATTTGAATTGAATATGATTTTAATCAAACACTGGACGTCTGCTATACAAACATAATCAAAATCAAAAAAATGATTATTATAGAATGATGGAAAAAATGGATATTAGAATGATCATTTGTACCTGAATAAGGTCTGGAACTCAGGATTTTGCAAACAAAAGCTCATAGTATGGATTTATCCTACAGCAACATCAGCGGATGCAACTGCTTAGATGACTTTACTAGTGATAGAGTTATTTTCCCTGAAATTGTTGACATCAACACATACGTTCTTATTTCAAATAATAATGTGTTATTACCCCTGAAACTGGTGTTCCATATGGATAAACAAACAAAGTGCAGTGCAAGTCGGGTTTAACGAAATTAAAACCTCGAAATGTAAGTTCAAACTTCAACATGTGTATATTTAACCTTACTTGGTATGCATCAATTGATATCATTGGTGTCATGGCCATAAGATTCTTCAACTGCTATCATCAAATTTCCATCCGGTTACTTGCATAATTTCTTTAATAAATGGCATATGGAATTTTACACATGGAATCTTTCGCTTAGGTAGAGATGGAACTGGTAGAATAGACTTACATAGTTCTTTCCTGGCCAACAACTTAAGTCCAAGCACTGTAGAACATCCAAGCCAGTTTGCTAGTCAATCATCGTGTTCTCCGTGGAACCCCTGCGAGTTCTCCATTCAGCATTATTCAAGCTTGGATCAAGCTTCCATAATTAGAACTCAATCATATTAGAACTCAATCAAAAAGATAATGCTTTTTGAATAATGAACACATACCCATGCCCTAAAATCAATCAAAGAAATACATAATGAGTAATTTGAAAACACCTAATTATCAGTATACACAATCTCAACAAAAAAAAAAAAAAAAAAAAAACAAAAAAAAGTAGCATGGGAGACGATGAGTTTACCTGTGATTCTAAATAAGAAGATTTTGAAATCGGTGAAAAGGGATGGAGAATCAAGAAAGAAAAATCGGAACCAATAGTCGAATACATAGAAAAGATTACCAAGCAAACGAATAGAAATTGATGAGACACCATTGTTTGAATTAGCCTCTCTTCATTTATAAAATCAAGGTCTAGGTTTTTTTCTTCTGAGGTTTCTTTTGAAGATGTAAAAGAGAGATAGACAGAGATGAGAAAAGAAAGAAAAAGGTCGAAGAGAAAAATTGCTTCTAAATACATATTCGAATCAAACGGCCAAAAACATTTGAAGATATCGTCACCCCACCATATTTCTGTCGACCCACGTACATCACCTAACAAAACCGGAGAGTTTAATAAGTGTGGCCCCTATCATTCCCATTGTCCAAGTCATAGCTCGATCAGGATGATTCCGACCAGCGGGATGACCCTCTCCGCGAATCCTGTCCGTTTAATGACTCTCAAATCTCAAAATAAAAGACCACCTTTTTTTATTACAGTGATTAGCTCTCTTTTTTACTTTTTATTGTCTTGGATTTACCACACTCGCGTGATGTCGACTGATTCTTCTAGGAATGACTCGTCTGAAGAGGAGGAGTCGGAGAATGAGATAAGTGCAAAAATTGAAGGGGTCGGGCTTGGTGATCGGGGAGGCGCCATTGTTACCTAATCCCGCAGATGACGACTCTTATGCAATTGAAGAGATATTGAGGAGTTTCAATCTGAAACGCGCCTTGAAGTCGAGGGTTCTTCATATTGGCCAAAACGTGCCCCCCCCAGACGACAAGATCATCCCTCGTCTTCTAAGCCCTTATGTATTACCATACCCTCCTATACACGGATGGCTTATGAACCCCGAGACGGAGGAACCAGCTCTCTTTTCATTCGAAAAGGTCCCGCGCATGGTTGTTCACCGCGTTGATTATTTTCTTCCCATTATCGAGTTCCGCTCTACTGCAGTAATGCCATCCATATAGCCACATTGGGTGTCGTACATCTTCTTCAACCCCGAGTACATAGCCGCTATCAGATCAGCAGGTATCGAGGATGCAATAAACGCGTCCCTTCATCGGGAGGTAGTTAGGTGTAGGCGTGATGTCACACAACTTTGATGTCATTGGGTACCTCTCGTTCACACTTTCTTATTTATATGGATTGAAGCTATTATTATTCTGGAATACGTAGATGTGCTTACGGGGTCGTCCGTCCATGGCACTCAATCTTATGACGAGGCGATTATCTCCGAGGCTATGACTAATGAAGATAAAGAGTTATGGGCCTATTTAATAGATATGATCGTGTAAGGAGCGGGTGAGAAAGGATCAGATGCCCGAAAAGGGGTGGGCCTAAAGCCATTGGACGAAAGGAAAAGTTAACCCCTGCATCCAAAGGGAAATCCATTGCATCAAGGAGCAAGAAACAACCCTCGCCACGTCCAACAAAGTAGCTTACTTTTCACCTCCACTCGAGCCTTTGAGGCCCTCCATGGTTCTGCTGCTTTGCCTGTGTCGAATTGGCGACCTTTATTTTGTTTTGACTTTGTCATGATGTTTTTTAGTATAGTCCCTTCGACACCATTAAGAGCGAGCTCATGCCAATGGCTGTATTGATGTCACGCGGCATTTCCTTCCCTTTGGCTCCGATGTTCTTTTTGTATCGTCATTTGGACTTGTTCTGTCATGATCTGTCGGGTAGACGCAGTTCATGAAGTTAAAACCTTTGTTCATGCTTCTTTTATTCAGGCGTAGACTTGGTAGCATCTCCCGAGTATATTCCCCGAGGATCGTTCATTGGAAGTTCATTGTGAATAGGAAGTTAAGAAAGAAGATGGTACTCTTAACACTTCGCTCTCGCTAGTTATAGCTATCCGCAAATGGATATTTGGAGCGGCAAGGGAAAGGCGACCACGACGACATAGTGAATTTTGTGGATGTAGCCAAGGACTTCAAGCCTTTCCCTTACCATGACGATCGCTATGTCCCTGCGCATTATGACTTTACACTCCCGCTGGAGGGTTCGATGTTGGATTCATCGCAGGTTCTGTCAATACAGGATCTTGACTCAGTAATGGCAGTATTTCACGACTATCTTCCTGGTTTTTACACTAGTAAATTTATGGCGATGTCTTATAATCTTGATCGTGTGGCTCGGCAATTGGGGTTTGATCAAGGGGTTCATTTTCCTTACCTGCCTTGGTTCGTTTACGATGTCTCAGCGGTTCGTGCTAGTTTTGATCGTTTTGTCTTTAAGAATGCAATCAATTTTTCTTTCCAACATCCTATCCCAAATCGTCTCTTAGTCGTTTCTGAGGTGTCTCATAATTAACATGATCATATTCGTCGGCGTGCGGTGAATTTTGTTTTGTGTGAGGTGTCCCCTCCTCCCCAGATGGTTTATGATGATCTTAAATTGCTGCACGCATCTGGTCGTATTAAGTTAAGTGATGAAGTAGCAACAGAGCGTGGCTTTAAGTCTGGAACCAAAGGTCGTCCCTTGGAACCGATAATGACTTCTTGGGACCCGCCGGAGGGGCATGAGCCTATACGGAAAGAGTTGAAGAAGAACGGATCTAGGCCCCCCTTTTCTAGCGGAAAACCTGCTATGATTCATATCCCGAGACCCACTGCTAGCTCTCCAGCGAAGCAGGTGTATTTTTAACTTGTATTGTTATTGCTATGTGTCCCCCGCACCCTTTTATTTTTTCTATTTTTTTTTTAAAAAAGTGCGGGTTTGTGCATTCTCAGGGGGGTCCTACCATCTAATCTCGTGGGATGCAAGCCACCCTCGTATTTGGTAGAGAAGTATCTCAATATGCCTGAGCACGACTGGTCTCAAAAGAGTCTTGCCAAAAAGGCCAAACGAGACGCGCCTATGTTATCAGATGCCCGCGCTTGCTCCTCCGCTAATACTTTACACATGTCTCCGGTGCAGACTCAACTAGGTACTGGGGGTAGTCCTACTCCTTATTGTATGCAAATCCTTGGTATTGAATTGCCAGAGGGCTCTGACTATACTTCTCTGTATTTACATGTGTCATCGGTTAATCCTTTAAGGGCGGAAACCTTTTGTGCTAGAGGCCAAGCTTCAGAGTCCTCTAGTGAGTTGCTGGATTCTCTTAGTCCTACCGGCTCAACTCCTTCGGTTTTTGGTGGGTCTTCTGCCCAGGTGGCTCCTCATCTAGATTCTCCTGCAGGTAACTATTCATTCTTTACCTTACACGTATCACCATGTTTAATTCATGGCGTCCTTTGATTTCATTTAATTATACGTCGAGTTTTCTTTCTTAATGTTATATTTTTATTTGTTCAGTAGGTTCCTCTGGCGACTCATAGTCATCTTCCAGTTCTTCTTCTAATTCAAAGCCTCGCGAGCCTTCTCCTGATCTTTCTCTTCTTGAGGTTAGTTCTTTCCTTTATTCTTTTTCATCCCTTTCCCCCCATTTTTTTTTTATATTCCCTCGTTTACTCGTGTGTTGCCATTTTTTTTTAGAACATGGGTAATAAGGGCAGTCGCAAAGAATCTGTTAAGCAAGATGAATTTAGCAGTATGAGCGGTGTGAAAACGCGTAAAGCTTGGAGGGAATGGGCCCATACCGAGCGTTCGTGCAGAGGAGAACCCCGATTCTCCCAACCCACTATCATTGTCCGAGGATGTCTAGTTCCGCTTTTCTAAAGTCGTAGGCGTTATTGAACTTAGTGTTGACCCGCAGGTTTAAACGCGGGTGCACGGTTTTTGGGTTCCTTCTGCCGTAGCCGTTACTTATAGGAGCATTGTTGAAAGATGCAACCATTTGGTGACAGAATGCATTCTTGACATGAAGACCTTGTGTTATATAAACAAGAACCTTTCGGAAGTCGCCGGTAACATTTTGCGGGTGGGGAATGGTCACGTTGACGCGGTTTGATGAAGGGCTGGGAGACTACTATTCAGTCGACCCTTGAGCTTGGCTTTCCTGTGAAATGGATGGAGGATTTGCTTCTCAATGTGAAGGATCGTTATGAACCCGCGTGCATCTCCCTGGGCAAATTACCAAGTTGGAGAAGGATATAGTTTCTCTAGCCAAGGTGACTTCCCAGAAGAATGTGACGCTGAACAAGCTTGTTGCTGATGTCGCCACGACGACTATTGCAGCCCAGCAGGCGGAGAAGGCTGAGAAAGAGGTTCACGTGGAGCTTGATAAGAAGAGACAGGAGTTGACTGCACTCCAGTCCGCTTGACATGTTTTTGCTTTTCTTCCATTTCTTTCCTGGTGAACAGTTTGCTTGTTTCTTTTTTTTTTTCCTTTTTATTTAGATGGTATTATGGTGATGTTAAAAAACACTATTGATGGTTTGCTTTTTTATTTTTAAGATTGCTTGGGATTTATATACTTTATTTGGGTGAAGCTTATTGGGAAGTATCTACGTTAAAGGGGTTTATGTTTATGATGTTTCCTTTTCTCGGTTTTCTAGTGACTTTTTGCAGGGTGATTCATGTTTCGCAAGGGCGCGCATTATGGATGACTTCTCCCGTATACGCGTGAGGAGAACAAGATCGTCTTGTCAGGTCGTTATGAATGCTATTTGGAAGGATCACCATGCTTTGCTCTGTTTGGATGCTGAGAATCTGTTGTCAGCGCGTATTATTCTGCAGAGCACTTAGTGTTTTTTTAGCTCGTATTACTCTGTAAATACTCTTTTTTATGTAAAGGCAACTTCTGTTTTGTCTTTGTTTGGCGGATCCAAATTTTAATGTTGTAATCGCGTATTTTTATAATACTATTTTATGCATACGAAATTTAATGTTATCTCTTTCTTTCTCATTTCATTCTCCCCATCTTTTACTTTTTTTGAATCTTGGTGGTTTGTCAGGGCCCATGCTTCCCTTTGGTAGGCGGCATACTTAGGTCGGCTCGCTGTGTCAGTATAACTTATCCAATTATGTGGTTGATTATGAGTTGAATTGGTTTGTGGAATTTGCTGAGACGTATGTGACAATTTATAGCCATGTATTTTTTATATGAACGAGTAGGCGCGCTAAGCGACATGTAGCTTTATATTTTTGTGCAGCCGTCCAGATGCGCGAAACGACCTATGACCTTGTATTTTTGTATAGCCGACCAGATTCGCGGAGCAACCTGTATCCTTGTATTTTTGTATAGCCGACCAGATGCGCTGAGTTAAAAAACGGAGGTACAACAACCACACCCAATATTTCGCTTAGCAATCTGTATGGACAAACTCCAATATACTTTCTAGAGAATCAACCTAGACAATGACTCAATCTAGACAAAAAGTATATCAAAGAGTTTATATCTCAATCTCTCAATTTGATATATACTCAAGCAAATAGAAATCATGCAGTCTTTATCAAATACTAGAGAGATAACTTGGATGGTACCAGAGACCAATATCCAAGTCTCAATCAATTTAAATCAACAACCAAAAGGTCGGATATTCTAATTGATTGAACAATGCACAACCTGTGATATTTCAATTATATAAACAAATATAATGCGGAAATAGAAATAACACGTATAATTTAATTTTGTTAACGAAAAACCGCAAATGCAGAAAACCCCGGGACCTAGTCCAGATTGAACACACATTGTATTAAGCCGCTACAGACACTACTAGCCTACTCCAAATTAACTTCGGTCTGGACTGTAGTTGAACCCCAACCAATCTCACACTGATCCAAGGTACAATTATGCTCCTATGTTTCTGATCCCAGCAGGATGCTACGTACTTGATTCCCTTAGCTGATCTCACCCACAACTAAGAGTTACTACGACCCAAAGTCGAAGACTTTAATAAACAAATATGTATCACACAGAAAATTTTACGGTAATAGATAAATTCGTCTCCCACGAATATACCTACGAGTTTTGTTCCGTCTTTTGATAAATCAAGGCGAACAAGAACCAATCGATAACCCGGACTTATATTCCCGAAGAACAGCCTAGTATTATCGATCACCTCACAATAATCTTAATCGACACAGCGAAAAAGGTATTGCGGAATCACAAACGATGAGACGAAGATGTTTGTGACTTCTTTTTATCTTGCCTATCGGAGATAGAAATCTCAAGCCAATTAATACAATTGTGCTCGCATTTATAGAAATAGCAAGATCAGATCACACAACTACGAGAAAGTAGTATCGGTCTGGCTTCACAATCCCAATGAAGTCTTTAAGTCGTTAACCTGGTTTAGAGAAGAAAACCCAAGGTTAAAGGAGAATCGACTCTATCTTATACAACTAGTATCACACATAAGGTGTGGGGATTAGGTTTCCCAGTTGCTAGAGTTCTCCCTTATATAGTCTTTCAAATCAGGGTTTGCAATCAATGTTAGCTTGGTAACAAAGCATTCAATATTCACCGTTAGATGAAAACCTGATTAGATTCAAGCTAATATTTCTCAACCGTTAGATCGAAAACTTAGCTTGTTATACACACATGAAATGCACGTTTCTAGGCTTGTGTAACCGTACCCAAACATGTACATTTGTTGGTTCAACAATAGTTAACCAAAAGGTTAGCCATATGAGCAATTTCATATCAACCATATTCTTCTTCACCATAACTAGTCCAAATGACTCAAATGAACTAGTTAGAGAGTTATTCAATTGCTTAGATCTTTATGTAACTACACAAGACACAATCGAAGCAAAAACGATTTGATTCACTCGAATCGGTTCATGAACTTTATAGCCACGGTTTGCAAAATAATTCCTTAGTTTATTTAAACATGAGTTCAAGAACAATCGTTTTTAGATATAACCAACTCAAGTTCGCGGACTGGGTTCTCGGACTTAAGTTCACGGAAGGAGTTCACAAACTCCAGCAGAAATTCTCGGGTCGAGAACTTCCGCTAGTTCGCGGACTTGGCTCACGCCACCATTCTGGTTCTCTTGATCAACAAAGTTCGCAAACTTTGGTTCAAGGAATAAGGACTTATACATATATGTGTTTCCACAACAATGCTTATATCCTACCAATGGTTATGTAATCTAAACTCTCATTTCAATGATTGAAACATTCTCAGAGGATGTTATATAGTTGTTATTCACAAACCATTTTTCGTCAGAGCAATTTTCAAAGTGATTGAAACATAACATGACTTTCGTCACTAGGTAAAGATGAATTCGGCTAAAGCGAAAGCTTACCAACACATAGTTCGAGAAATAGATAGGCTAGATAAACTCGGCTCGAAATACCAAATGTGTATAAACTTAGTCTATATAGAAAAATGACTTTTGTCTCAAGATAGGAGATAAATAGACTTTTGAGTGATAGATACGTTCAAGTCTCCACATACCTTTTAGTCGATGAAGTTCCACCGGTTCCTTGAGTAGTCCTTCGTCTTGTATGATGATTGCCATGGAAGTCTTGAGCTCAACTACACTTTTTATCCTAGTCCGAGACCTTAGCTATAGAAGACTATAAATCAAGACTTATAGTTTTGATCACTAACATTGACAAACATGCTTGAGATAGCAACGCATGCGAGTTCGACCGAGCAATGCTCTAACAATCTCCCCCTTTGTAAATTTTAGTGACAAAACTATCAATACATATGGAATACAAAAAATAAATAAATTAACTTTTGTAGCTCCTATTCCACATGTCTAATCTTCAACATTACTCGAAATCTTCATCACTTCCAAGTACTCCAATGATCCCAAAGGTTGTAAGTTTAACATCATCGTTGTTGAAAATCCGTAGCTATAACAACAAGAAAACAAGAGTTCTCAATCATTGTTATACAGTGTCATAGTATCATTACACAACGTCAAAGTTCAATTGTATCACAACTTCAACAACAATACTATGGTGATGTGTATCACTCCCCCCTTAGTCAATACTCCATCTCACATGGAAACCACTCCCCCTTACATAATGATCCGAAAACCATATGTATTTGTAGTGTGAACTACATATTAATTCTCTCCTTTTTTGTCAATAAAATTGGCAAAGGCAAAAGAACGAGATCCTAATGAAATTTCCGAAAGAGACTTTTCATGACCAAAAGAAAGAAACACACATCGTCTTATTTAGATGCAATCATAAAGTCGAAGCTAAATGCATTCATCAAGGAGTTTAAAGATACAAGATAACCCCTCAAATATTCCACAGCCGCACTCCCCACAAAGATTTGGCAATTAAGCACAAGTTCAATTAAGAACTCTACCCCATAATATGTCATTCCCGAAAGAACAACAAGAGCGACCTTAATTTCAAGAGAAAAGAAGGATTTCTTTGGACATAACAAATCACATACAAGTATGAATTTGAATCCAAAATACTCAATTAAATTAACCACAAGAGAACCCATGATTAATTTAATCGGATATGCTCAACATAAGTGAACTTATGGAGACTCAAAAATACTCAATTAGATTAATCACAAGAGAACCCATAATTAATCTAATCGAAATACACAACCAAACTAATCACAAAAGTAATCAATTTAATTGGCCATACTCGACATAAGAGAATCTATGGAGCAATGACTAAGTTAATCATAAGAAAACAATCAACCCAGTCAAAAGTGCTCAAACATAAGAAAACTTACGGAGCCATAACTAAATAACCAAACAAGATGATTAATTTAGTTGATTATGCTCGACATAAAGTATCTTGCGGAACAACAACAAAGCTAATCATAAAATAATCAACTTGGTCTTTTAGTGCTCAACATAAGACACATTACGAAGCCTCACAGTAATACATAAAATATGGATCAGGGAAGATCAATTACTGTGGAATACACAAGGATTCATTCTATTTTCCATCACTATTTGCATAACGACATACAATAGACATAATCCTTGTAAACAAAAGATTTTAACCCATCTTCCATCAAAAATTGACAATATAGGCTTAACTTTTGTATTTGTCAAAAGTCCATTCATTCTTTTATCAATACATGCATATCGACATAAGAAAGACTTTACTTTTGACAAGATATGGGACAATAACAGTTCATGACACGCAAACACACATATCCCATAACAATTTGCAATATATAAAACCATAAAGATTAATACTGCAAAAATCATCTTCCAAACAATTTTAGAATTTAAACAAATAAACCTAAAAACATGAAGATGAAAACGTTAGACATAGCTATGTGTAATCACGATAATGGCTATTCCAAACTCTAGTTATTCTTCTAAACAAAACAAGAAAAATAGAAGATTTACTAGATGTTAAGACCTTTGAAGAATTCTTTATTGTCCCCGAACTCCTTGTCGTCAACATCCATTGGGACGTAAGGTTCATTAAGGTATGAGTTTATATCAATGAACCTTCTTGGTTGATGATGTCGAACCAGGGCCTTCTGAATCTCATGAGTCTTATACACAAAAGCCTTTATTTGTTGAATCTCCTTTTGCATCTCCTTCAATACTTCAAGAACATCAGAAAACTTATGAGAGTTTGAAGGAACGGCTCTTGGCTTCCTCACATTCCTTCTTTTTCTTTTCAATGTCGGAGCTAACGAAGACTTCTTTTTTCCTTCATGATTGATGGCTTAACAATCATATTAACATCCTTTCCATCAGAAGACATGATACTTGGAGCATCCATAGGCGTATGGGTTTGTGAGAGGAAATCACAATCTCAACAAGTAGTCTTGGGATAAAAAGGAGTTTCAAGGAAGGAAAAAGAATGTAGGGTTTCGAAACCTTTAACAGGTTCGTACACGTCCAACTCTCAACCCTATAAAGAGTAGAATTGACGATGATAACCCTCTCTTTTGTTGATAGACAGGAAAGAGTAAAAACTAAGAAAAGAAGATAAAAAAAAACTTTTCCTAAAGCCTGAGAGGTACAAAATCATTATCTCTTTTGATCAGGCACATGAGACAAGATTTCCAACAACAACACAATTAAGTTGCGTTGCGGTGAACAACAATTTGTCCACCATTTTCCTCTTGTGAGGAATCTACAAACCTCTGTCTATCAAAACAACTTGACCATACTTTCTTCTCTAATGGTTTTGGTCTATCCTTGGAAACTAACTTCTTAGACGAAGACAAAATCTTACATACCTCAGCAGTTTTCTGAGCGATTTTAAGCTTGTGAGCTAATCGATTTGCTCTTCGTTGAAATTTGTTGACGTGCCTCAATTGGTGTTTGTACTTGTAACACTTTGATAGTTCATGACCCTTTTGAGAACAAAACGAGCACGTCAATCTTGGATAATATTCAGGCATCCGAGATGTGTACGCAGATAGACACATAGTGGAACCTGAAACATTACAAATAGAGTTTCCAAAGAATGGGTCAACTTTTTCTTCCAGATTAGTTGGGTTTTCTTCTGAAAGAATATCAAGATTGATGTATGTATTGCTACAATTATCAAAATCAATATTTTCACCAAGAAGTGCAACACTTGATTTCTTGTCTTCATTAGAATCATAGTTTTCAGACATTTCATCAAGAGTTGCAGCAAGACCTTTGTTCCCAGTGTATTTCCTACGATTTGGGCACTCGTTTGCAAAATGACCAAATCCTTTACACTTAAAGCACTGAGGCATATCCTTGTCATCAGTTTCCTCTGTATCCCTATTTTTAGGAGGAACACGATTATGAGGTTTGACTGATGCTTTAGGCTTATCTCTGGAGAACCGTTTACTTCTCTTCAACAGAAGATCCTTAAACTGTCTTGTGATTATCGAGACCGACTTGTCAAGATCTTCATCTGATGAATCTGTCTCAGAGTGATCATCTTAAGAGATATACACTTTTTTACTTTTATCAAGTAATTTAGTGTCATTTAGTGCTTTGAACGCAACATCCTTAGATTTGGATGAATGTTCGTGATCAACGATCTTAAGCTTCCCAACCAGCTTATTTCTGGAGAGATTATCTAGGTTATTTCCCTCAACGATGGCATGCTTCTTAGAGTCGTATCTAGATGGCAGCGATCTGAGAATTTTCATCACAATGTCCTTTTCAGAAATAGTCTTACCCAATGCAAAAGATGCATACAAAATTTCAGAAACTTTGTGATTAAACTCATCAAATGTTTCTTCATCTGCCATACGAAGGTTTTCCCAATCGAAATTAAGGTTTTGAAGCCTGGCTTCCTTTTCACTGGTATTACCTTACGGTTTCTAATATATCCCAAGCTTCTTTAGACTTGGTGCAATTTGAAACATGGTGCTGAAAATTTGGGGTAATGGCATTCAAACCGTCGGAATTTTACTTTGCAGCAAGTATCTCGGCAGGACTGTATTCACCAATATTTTTGGGAACGTTTACATTACCTATTGCCACAACGGGAGCATCATAGCCATTAACAACATATACCCATGATTGAAAATCACGTGCTTGAAGAAAAAGCTCGCATAATAATTTTCCACCATAAGTAATTAGAGCCATCGAAGACTGGTGGTACATTATTTGAGATAGCACCTCTATCAATAGAGCCAGATCGCTATAAACACAAACTTGTAAGGTCTTGAACGTGTTTTCCTGCTCTGATACCAATTGAAAAAACGGGGGTACAACAACCACACCCAATATTTCGCTTAGCAATCTGTGTGGACAAACTCCAATATACTTTCTAGAGAATCAACTAGACAGTCAAACTCAATCTAGACAAAAAGTATATCAAAGAGTTTATATCTCAATCTCTTAATTTGATATATACTCAAGCAAATATAAATCATGAGTCTTTATCAAATACTAGAGAGATAACTTGGATGGTACCAAAGACCAATATCCAAGTCTCAATCAATTTAAATCAACAACCAAAAGGTCGGATATTCTAATTGATTGAACAACGCATAACCTGTGATATTTCAATTATATAAACAATTATAATACGGAAATAGAAATAACACGTACACCAGAATTTTGTTAACGAGGAAACCGCAAATGCAGAAAAACCCCGGGACCTAGTCCAGATTGAACACACACTGTATTAAGCCGCTACAGACACTAGCCTACTCAAAATTAACTTCGGTTTGGACTGTAGTTGAACCCCAACCAATCTCACAATGATCCAAGGTACAGTTATGCTCCTACGTCTCTGATCCTAGCAGGATGCTACGTACTTGATTCCCTTAGCTGATCTCACCCACAACTAAGAGTTGCTACGACCCAAAGTCGAAGACTTTAATAAATAAAATTTGTATCACACAGAAAAGTCTACGGTAATAGATAAATCCGTCTCCCACGAATATACCTACGAGTTTTGTTCCGTCTTTTGATAAATCAAGGCGAACAGGAACCAATCGATAACCCTGACTTATATTCCCGAAGAACATCCAAGTATTATCGATCACCTCACAATAATCTTAATCGACGCAGCGAAAAAGGTATTGCGGAATCACAAACGATGAGACGAAGATGTTTGTGACTTCTTTTTATCTTGCCTATCGGAGATAGAAATCTCAAGCCAATTAATACAATTTTACTCGTACGATAGAAACAACAAGATCATATCACACAACTACGAAAAAGTAGTATCGGTCTGGCTTCACAATCCCAATGAAGTCTTTAAGTCGTTAACCTGGTTTAGAGAAGAAAACCCAAGGTTAAAGGAGAATCGACTCTATCTTATACAACTAGTATCACACGTAAGGTGTGGGGATTAGGTTTCACAGTTGCTAGAGTTCTCCCTTATATAGTCTTTCAAACCTGATTGAAATCAATGTTAGCTTGGTAACAAAGCATTCAATATTCACCGTTAGATGAAAACCTGATTAGATTCAAGCTAATATTTCTCAACCGTTAGATCAAAACTTAGCTTGTTATACACACATGAAATGCACGTTTCTAGGCTTGTGTAACCGTACCCAATCATGTACATTTGTTGGTTCAACAATAGTTAACCAAAGGTTAGCCATATGAGCAATTTCATAACAACCATATTCTTCTTAACAACCAAATGACTCAAATGAACTAGTTAGAGAGTTGTTCAATTGCTTAGATCTTTATGTAACTACACAAGACACAATTGAAGCAAAAACGATTTGATTCACTCGAATCGGTTCATGAACTTTATAGCCACGGTTTGCAAAAGCATTCCTTAGTTTATTTAAACATAAGTTCAAGAACAATTATTTTTAGATATAACCAACTCAAGTTCGTGGACTAGGTTCGCGGGCTTAAGTTCACGGAAGGAGTTCACAAACTCTAGCATAAATTCTCGGGTCGAGAACTTCCACCAGTTCGCGGACTTAGTTCGCGGACTTGGCTCACGCCACCATTCCGATTCTCTTGATCAACAAAGTTCGCAAACTTTGGTTCAAGGAATAAGGACTTATACATATATATGTTTCCACAAAAAATGCTTATATCCTACCAATGGTTATGTAATCTAAACTCTCATTTCAATCATTGAAACATTCTTAAAGGACGTTATATAGTTTTTATTCACAAACCATTTTTCGTCAGAGAAATTTTCAAAGTGATTGAAACATAACATGACTTTCGTCACTAGGTAAAGATGAATTCGGCTAAAGCGAAAGCTTACCAACACATATTTCGAGAAATAGATAAGCGAGATAAACTCAAACAAAATACCAAATGTGTATAATCTTAGTCTATATAGCAAAACGACTTTTGTCTCAAGATAGGAGATAAATAGACTTTTGAGTGATAGATAAGTTCAAGTCTCCACATACCTTTTAGTCGATGAAGTTCCACCGGTTCCTTGAGTAGTCCTTCGTCTTGTATGATGATTGCCATGGAGTTCTTGAGCTCAACTACATTTGATATCCTAGTCCGAGACCTTAGCTATAGTAGACTAGAAATCAAGACTTATAGTTTTGATCACTAACATTGACAAACATGCTTGAGATAGCAACGCATGCGAGTTCGACCGAGCAATGCTCTAAGACTGAGCAACCTGTAGCCTTATATTTTTGTATAGCCAACCAGATGCGCGGAGCAACCTACAACCTTGTATTTTTGTCTAGCCGACCAGATGCGCAGAGTAACCTGCAGCCTTGTATTTTTGTATAGCCAACCAGATGCGCAGAGCAACCTGTAGCCTTGTATTTTGTATAGCCGACCAGATGCGCGGAGTAACCTGTAGTTTTGTATTTTTGTATATCCGACATGATGCTCGGAGCAACCTGTAGCCTTGTAAGTAAGAGACCCTGGGTATGAAAATGCAAAACATGTGTTTATTATACGCAGACGCGTCTGTTTTGTGTATCAGTGACATTAAGACCTTATATTATCACGGCTTCCTTCATGTTTTGTATTGGTCTCCTGCGCCAAGATGTTTTGTGACTCTCCGCGATTCAGTGTCAAAGAAAGGGGCCATGCCTGATTGTTTGGTCAGCTATCTCAAGTTCTCCTGGTGCACATTTCTGGTTGAAGATACTTATGATGGTGAAGCACTCGGTCGTTGGGTGGCCTAGCCACTGATGATAAGGGAAGTACTTAGCGGCGTTCTTGTCCATCTTGTTAAAATCCATTACCGTTGGTGGTAGTTCAATCTCCTTGTTCGCTATCCATTGTTCGAGTAACCCAATGATCTTCTCCCGAATGCATGGTAAATGAGGTAATTTGGTGAAAAGTCTTGTTTTGGTCTTCTAGCGCCTTCTCGATTTCTGTTGCGAAGTTGAAATGTAGACACTTTCCACCCATCTTGGTTGTTATTCGCGTGGGTATTGCATGGAGACGTCAATGATGAGTTGACCGTATAATACCAGGCGTAATCCGCGTTGGTCTCGTCAATGCAATCAGAAATCCTCGTCGCTGCTTCCTCCAGTTCAACAAAGGTTTGGAATCTAAAATTAACTAAATTCCTTCTAAAAGTGGGCATCATTCCGCATATGCAAATCTCCACCAACGCTTTCTATTTGATATCCTCATGGCAGCCCAATGCAAAATGTCAGAACCGAGTGATATACCTTCCTACTTTCTCCCTTATCCGTTGATTACATCTACTCAGATCTATTGACGTGACTTTTCTCTTAGCTGAGTAAAATTTTGTGAGAAAAAGAGTGGACATGGCCGCCCACGAGTCTATAGTCCCCGAATTCAGATTATCGTACTAGGTAAATGTTGTGTCTGTAAGTGATCTGGGAATTCTTTTAAGCACAACCTTCCGTCGGAGGCATGGTCATTCATAGTTGACAGGAATCGGCTGAGGTGTTCATGCGTGTTTTCCTTCCCACGATACAGTTTAAATTTCGGTGACATGTAATCTTCCTATTGATACCTGGCGACTTCAGGAGCACACGGGTTGTTCACAGAATCATAATTATATTGTTTCACCACGCGGTAGTTTGTTTCCAAATACTTTTCTATTGCTTCCTGTGACATTATTGTAGGTACATCTTTGTCGTTCCTATCATTTTTTGTTGTTTCCTTGGTAGTGCCTTATTCTGCTTCAATCGCATGTTTCATTAATTGTCTCAAGGTACATCTTTGTCATTCATATTATTTTTTGTTGTTTCCTTGGTAGTGCCTTTATCTGCTTCAATCGCATGTTTCATTAATTGTCTCAATTCTTGTTTTCTCTGAGCGTAGTTTTCCAACTCTTCCTGCATGTCTTGAAAAGTTAGCGATGTCGATCGCGGATTGTCGGCTGCTTGATGTTTGTTCTTTTCTCCCATGGCTTCTGTCCTTCCTTGCTGAGGTCCTTGTATGATCGGGTTTGTAACTACGCCTCTTATATGTACTTCTTCCTCGCTATCTTCGTGCGCGTCTTCTATCATCACTTCATCAAAATTGATTATTCAACCGGTCGTTTGATTCCCAACCTCGCCTACACTGGTGCTTGCTGGGTGTGTCATGATGGACTAGAGACGAGCCTCCGGGTGTGGTCGCTAAATGTTGAGAGGTAAAGATAATATTGGTCCTACACGTCCTAGTCACAACAATGACTACACCTTTCCTAGAATAGTAAGAGAGAGAGAGCTTGCTTTCCATTGTACTATATTCCTCCTTGTATAGGCTTTTTCCAAAATTCCTTCTTCTCATGACATCATGCCACATGTCATTGAAGTCCTCCTATTTACCATTGTTGCCACTTCTCCTAATATAACCTATAGTTTCTCATTAATCCCTTCCTTATCCTCTTTATTCCATAGACATACCTTAGTGGACATGGGACTTAGTCCCAAAATCTCTATTTTTCTAATGGGCTTATCCTCTCTTTTGAGGACTCCCTAGCCCTGCTAAGGGGTAACTATTTTCATGTATGAACAGTAAACACATAAAAAAAATCACTAAAGTTTCTCTTCTTCTACTACTATATTGTTCTCTTTTTCATGTTCTCGGATTATGTCAAATCTCTCAAAATTGGAATTTGTTGCTCTTAACTTGTCGGGGGGCAAATACTTGTCATGGAACGACGAGTCCTTGGAGGAACGTTCAAAATCCATGATTTTTCTTTGTCGTCATCTTGACGAGGCATTGGAATCCCAATATTTGACAGTGGAAGATCCATACTCTTTGTGGAATGACTTGAAAGATCGTTATGACCACCAAAAAAACGTCATACTCCCTCGAACTCGACATGAGTGGGTGAACTTGTGTTTGCAAAAATTTCAGACGGTTAGAGAGTTTAACTCTGAACTTTTCCGTGTTGTTTATCGTTTAAGATTATGCGGAGAAATTGTAGGTGAATATGATCTTTTGGAGAAGACTTACTCAACTTTTCATGCTTTAAATGTTCTCCTGTAACAACAATACCATGAGCGGAGATTTGAAAAATACTCACAATTAATTTCTTGTCTTCTTATGGATGAGAAAAATAATGAATTATTGATGAGAAATCATCAGTCCCATCCCACCGGTATTGTAGCAACACCTGAAGTGAAGGCAAGTTCATCTCGTGGACGTGGGAAGGATTATTGGCGTGTTCCCAAGCACCACAATAACAAAAATAAGGGTGTTTGTTAGAGCACTGCTCGTTCGAACTCGCAAGCGTTGCTATCTCAAGATTGTTTGTCAAGTTTAGGTGATCAAAACAATAAGTCTTGATTTATAGTCTACTTATAGCTATGTCTCGGATTAGGATAGAATGTTTAGTTGAGATTTAGACTTCACGGCGTTCATCGATTGAAGATGAAGATCTACTAAGGGGATCTTGGAGGAACTTCATCAACAAAAGGTATGTGGAGACTAAAACTTATCTATCACTCAGAAGTCTATTCTATTTTATCTCCTAGTGAGACTAAGTCATAGCTAGATAGACTTTAATATTATACACATTTGATATTTCGAGCTGAGTTTAACACACTTATATCTTTCTCGAAATATGCGTTGGAAATTTTTTTGCTTTAACTACATTCATCATTATTCTTGACGAGTTTAGTTGGAAACATTTTATTTATTTGAAACTAAATAATGAGTCAAAAGATGATCATGTGAAAATCGCCTTGTAACATCTTACATGATTTGTGTGAGACAGTCATTTGATGTAGATTCAGAATGCTTCGTATTGATCATTCGATCACTTGAAAATTACTTGTAAGCTAATAGTTTGTGTGAGACAGTTATTGTCGTCTTCTAAGGATGTTTCAATGATTGAAATGGGAGTTTAGAATAATTAACCATTGTCTGGATATAGCACAGTATGAATACTTGTATGCAAACTGTTGTAATGTGATTCAGGTCCGGGAACCAAGTATGCATACCCGTATGCGAACGGTTTTAATTGTTAAAGTCCGGGAACTAAGTTTGCATACCCGTTTGAAAACTAAGTTGGTTTATGTTCTAAAATCGGTTAAGTATGATTTCATACTCATGAACAAATACATGTATATATTAAGGAATGCAATCTTTGCAAACCGTGGCTAAATATTCATGAATTGATTCTTGAATAAGTACTTTGTACAATCATGAATCAAATCCGATTTTGCTTCAATTGTGTCTTGTATACTTCTATGAGAATATAAACAATTGAACAACTCTATGAGTAACACAATTAGATTCATTTGATTATCATTTGATCTAGAAGTGTTAGATGAATGAGGATAATACAAAAGTGTTTATATGGCTAATTTCGGTTAACTATTGTTGAGCCAACTCAATATACACGTTTAGGTACGATTACCCATATCTAAATGAAAGTATATTTCATTTGTGTGTAACAAGCTAAGACCATCTAACGGTGGAGAGATATTGTTTTGGTTTTAAGCAAACTTAGCTTGAATCTTAATTAATCAGGATTTCATCTAATGGTGGATATTGATTGCTTTGTTTTAAAGCTATCAAACCCTGATTTGAAGATACATAAGGGAGAACTCTAGCAACTGGAAAACCTAATCCCCACACCTCCCGTGTGATACTAGTTGCGTACTAGAGTCGATTCTCCTTTAACTTAGGTTTTTTCTAAAACCATTATAGGTTAATGACTTAAAGATTTCATTGAGATTCTGAAGCCAGAACCAACTATTTTCTCTGTAGTTGCGTGCTCTGATTTTACTTGTTTTATCGTATTGAGTATTATCTTCTCTAAGATTGGCTCGAGATTTATCTCTGATAGGTAAGATATAAAAACCACAAATCTCTTCGTCACATTCTTTGTGATTCCACAATAACTTGTTCTACTACCATATAGTTAAGTTATTATGAGGTGATTGATATTTCTAGGTTGTTCTTCGGGAATATAAGACCGGATTATCAATTATTTCATGTTCACCTTGATTTATCAAAAGATGAAACAAAAACTTCGTAAGTATTTCTGTGGGAGACAGATTTGTCTATCAGAATAGACTTTTCTATGGGAGACAGATTTGTTTATCAAGTCTTCGACTTTGGGTCGTAGCAACTCTTAGTTGTGGGTAAGATCGGCTAAGGGAATCAAGTGCGTAGAGTCCTGTTGGGATTCAGATGCGTAAAGAACGCGACTGTACCTTAATCGGTGTGAGACTTGGTTATGGATCAACTACATTCCAGTCTGAAGTTAACTTGTAGTAGGCTAGTGTCTGTAGAGGCTTAATACAGTATGGTGTTCAAATCTGGACTAGGTCCCGGGATTTTTCCGCATTTGCAGTTTCCTCGTTAGCAAAACGTCTGTTGTCTGTGTTATTTATTTTCCGCATTATATTTGTTTATATATTGAAATATCACAGGTTGTGCGTAATTAAATCAATTGGTAAATCCAACCTTTGGTTGTTGATTGAAATTGATTGACACTTGAACATTGGTCTTTGGTACCGTTCAAGTTGTTTCTCATAATAATCAGGCTCACGGATTCTATCTGTTTGATTTGCTGATTACATTGAGAAACAGTGATATAACTCTTGGATATGTTTCCCGTAATTGAGTCTGGATGTATAGTTGATTCTCTTGGAATTATATTGGAATTAGTCCATACATATTTTCGAACGAAATATTGGGTGTGGTTGTTAGACCCCCGCTTTTTCAGTGTTCCTAATAATGCCAAAAACGGGAACAACAACAACCTTCCT
Source organism: Papaver armeniacum (assembly GCA_023531295.1). Classification (NCBI taxonomy): domain Eukaryota; kingdom Viridiplantae; phylum Streptophyta; class Magnoliopsida; order Ranunculales; family Papaveraceae; genus Papaver; species Papaver armeniacum. The sequence continues at coordinate 687,302 of JAJJWW010007339.1, read as the reverse complement.
CAAGATAAGGGGAAAGAAAAGGGTTCACAAAAAAAGCCCAAGGAAAATAAAGAGACTAGTTGTTTTCTTCGTGGCATTCAAGGATATTGGTCCCACGTCCGTCGTGACATGCCAAACATATGTTTGATCTGTACCATCCATCTCTTAATACAAAAGTAAATAATGTCGAAAATGAATTTTACTAATTTTTAGAATAGGAGACTACCCACTTCGACATTTCAGATTTCCTTCTCTAGGAAAATGACAATGAATCTTAAAAAGGCAACCCAATTTTATCTCCAGTAGGATTTCCCATTTCCCTAAAGACAATTTCACTATTGTTAGTTTGTATTTTTTTTTTCTACACTGGTGTGTTTAATTTATTTATTTTTGGAATGGTTATTTAGTTGAACTTTGTTTTCATGTAGTTTTGCTTCCTAATGAATTTAAGTTTAGTTTTGACGTATACCTAAATTTCTCTTGTTAATTTATTTTTTATTTATTTTTAATTTAATTATTATTTTATTTTTGAAAATATGGATATTGCTAAAGGCTTGAACACTTTTAATGCAAGTGATAATGTTATATGTCTTGTAAATAGTGCAACGACAGATACAATTCTCCAAGATAATTGACGGAAGAACTATTACATTATTACCTAATGGTACAAAATTATTTATCCAAGATGCCTTATACTCTAGCAAATCCACAAGAAATTTTCTTAGTTTTAAAGATATTCGTCAAATAGAAATCATATTAAAACTATTAGCGAAGATAATAATGAATATATTTGTATAAATTTTATTGTCTCAGGCAAGAAACATGTGTTAGAAAAGTTTCCGGCTTCTGAATCTGGACTGTACGACACTAGTATAATAGAAACACATCTTGCAATATCTGATCCAAAGATTTTTAAACTTTGGAATGGCCTTATTGGTCATCCATTTCTATGATGATGCGTCGAATTATAGAAAACTCACGTGGTCATTCTTTAAGAAATCACAAGGTTCTTACGCCTCATGATTTTCCTTGTATATTGAGGCACTAATTTTCTTGCAACGAACTCAAGGAGACATATGTGCACCTATTCATCCTCCTTGTGGACCATTTAGATATTTTATGGTTCTAATAGATGCATCAACCTGATGGTCTCATGTTTTCGTACTTTCAAGTCGAGCAGTAGCTTTTGCAAGGATACTTGCTCAAATAATACGACTAAGAGAATAGTTTCCTGATCACCCCGTTAATACTATTCGTCTTGATAATTCTGGTTAATTTACATATAAAGCTTTTGATGATTATTTCATGTCAATTGGAATTGACGTTGAGCATATTGTTTATCACACGCATATGCAAAATGGTTTAGCAAAATCTTTTATTAAACGATTATAATTAATCGCTCGATCATTAATTTTTCGGTCTAAATTACCAATTTCTTCTTGGGTTCATGCAATTTTACATGTAGCATCACTGGTGTGTATCCGACCTTCCACTTATAATAGCTAGTCACCTATACAACTTGTATTTGGAAAACAACCAAATATTTCACATTTAAGAGTTTTTGGTTGCGCTATATATGTAGCAATACACCCCACCCACCCCCTTCTGGCAAAGGACTAAGATAGGTCCACAACGGCAACTTGGAGTTTATGTTGGGTTTGACTCTCCATAAATAATCAGGTTCCTGGAACCATTAACAAGAGATTTTTTAAGGCATGTTTTGCAGACTGCCATTTTGATGAGAGTCGTTAGGGGGAGAAAAGCTAAAGCTTGAGAAACTTCATGAAATTTCATGGAATACTCCCTCTTTGCTCACCTTGATCCTCGCGCTACTTAGTACGAACTTGAGGTCCAAAGGATCATATATTTGTAAAATATTGCAAATGGAATGCCCGATGCATTCACGGACACAGATAGAGTAACAAAGTCATATATACCTGCTACAAACACTCCAGCGAGAGTAATCGCCCCTGAAGGACAAAGTGATGTGTCTAAACCATGCTTGAAACGTGTAAAAGATTCAGTTTCGTGGAAGGAAATAAAGGATCTTCGCATTCCGGAAAACACCACATCCACAAAATGAATGATTGATGAATCTGAAATTATTGCACACATCGAGAGGAAGATGTACCTAAAAATAAAGAGATCTCTATAAATCATGTAGGTATAGAAGGACTATTGATCGGAATAACATCGTTCCTCATCATAAATTTGCTTATGCAATTGTCTTGGATGTATTTGAAAATAATGATGATCCTGAACCACTAACCGTTGAACAATGTCAACCTATAAATGATTGTCCAAAGTGGAAGGCTACAATCCAAGCAGAACTCGAGTCATTAGCAAAACGTGAAGTTTTCGGTCCCATTGTTCAGACACTAAACAATGTAAAACCGTCGGATACAAATGGGTATTTGTACGAAAATGCAACGAAAAGAATGAGATTTTAAGATACAAATCTCGACTTGTTACACAAGGTTTCTCGCAGAGACATGGTATTGATTACCAAGAAATGTATTCTTCGGTAATGAATGCAATTACATTTCAATTTTCGATAAATTTAGCAGTTTCAAAAAATTTGAGCAGCATCTTATGGATGTAGTCGCAACATATTTATATGGCTCACTAGATAGTCACATATACATGAAAATCCCTGAATAATTTAAAATGCATGTAGAAAAAAATTAGCAGAATGAGACATGTACTCAATAAAGATGCCAAGATCTTTGTATGGACTAAAGCAATCAGGGCGAATGTGGTATAACTGTCTTAGTGAATACTTGTTGAAGGAAGGTTATATTAATAGTGTTTTATGTCCATGTTTTTTTATCAAAAGATCAAGTTCTGGTTTTGCTATCATTGCAGTTTATGTTGATGATTTAAATCTAGTTGGGACTCGTGAAGAGCTCATAAAAACTGCTAACTATCTTGCTAAGACTAAATTTTATCTTAGTCTAGAAATTGAACATTTGTCAAATGGTATCTTTGTTCATCAATCTACATATATAAAGAAAGTTTTGGAGCGATTTCATATGGATAAAGCACATCCATTATGCTCTCCAATGGTCGTTAGATCACTTGATGGAAACAAGATCTATTTTATCCCAAAAAAGATGGTGAAGAACATCTTGGTCCAGAAGTGTCATATTTAAGCGTTATTGGGGCATTGATGTATCTTGCCAATTGCACAAGACCTGACATTGCATTTTTTGTCAACTTACTAGCAAGATACATTTCTGCACCAACTAAACACCATTGGAATGGTATTAAACATCTCTTATGCTGCCTTAGTGGAACAATTGATTTGAATTTATTTTATTTAAAATAATTTAATTCAAAGTTAGTAGGATATGCAGATGTATGTTATCGTTCTTATCCCCATAAAGGTCGATTATAAACAGGTTATTTGTTCACATAGAGTGATACAGCTATATCTTGGCGGTCCTTAAAACAAACACTAGCAGCTACCTTTTTGGCATACCATAAAGCAAGTCGTGAGTGTGTTTGCTGTGAAAAAATGATTCATCATATTCAGGAATGATGTGGGATTCCTTCGACTAAAAACACTCCAAAAATATAATATGAAGACAATGTCGCTTGTATTGCACAACTCAAAGATGGTTACATCAAGGGTGGTCGAGCAAAGCACATTTCTCCTAAATTTTTCTTCACACATGAACTTATACAGAACTGAGAAGTTGAAGTAAAACATGTACGATCAAGTGAGAATCTTGCTGATTTATTCACTAAAGCGTTACCAACCTCCACTTTCAATAAGTTTGTTCACAAGATTAGAATGAGGTAACTCAAACACTTGTCAAGTTAAAGGTGTTACAGATGTGTCAAGTTAAATGTGTTATAGAAGTTGTAAAGAGGAGGAGAAATTCTTCTAAACTACACTCTTTTTCCTTCGCTTTGTTTTTTTCCAAATGGGTTTTCCTTGCAAGGTTTTAACGAGGCAACGTTGTTCTACGTGGTGGACATTTAGAGGGAGTTATGAAATTATTATATAAAAATGAACCACCACTTCACTAATTCATAGTAATTAGGCACTTAATACCCATTATATGGGTGCTAATTTTGTAACTCTTGTAACCCCCTCATTCTAGTTGTACTTGGTGATTTAATGGTGTAGTTATTTCTCTAATGGTAGAAATCATATATAGGAGGTCTCTTCCTCCTTTGCAAACACATAACAAAATCATCAAATTTTCTCTTCTTCTACTACTATATTGTCTTCACATTTAGTCTTTCTTTGTTTATTCTTACTAGATTAGTGCCCATGCTACGCGCCGGGTATTTTTATCTTTTAGATTTGGTGTGCGCGGGCTTCGCCCGCCCCCGTGGCGATGTATTTTTGATTTGGTGTCACCCCGCCCCGTCTCGATCATTAATAGGTGGAGAAAATATATGAAATATGTGCAGATTTTATTTATTTTTTCTTTTATGTGCGGATTTTATTTATTTTTTCTTTTATTTTCGCAGAAAATATGTGTTTTTTCCTTTATGTATTAATTTGGAAAAATAATCCTAAGACATAATTTAGAAAAAGAGTTCTAATATGGCAGGTATTCGTCTTCCGAATTGAATTTGGACTTCTATAAAATTCCAAACACGGTAAGTTAAGTTTTCCTTTGAGTTTGTAATTTGTAAACCAATCATACGTTGCCAAGTGTCCTCATCAGAACGCTCGTTTCTCAAAACTCAAACAAGGCTTATTTTGACCAATAAGAAGCGAGAGTTTCCTCACCGTTCAACGTTAGAGATTTTTTTGTTTAGGCCTTTAAGTCTTTAGATTGATTCCGTTCACATACGATTTGTCTATTAGCCCGTTAATTGGATAGAAATCCTTGGGATGTTGGATTGATTGCACATGTCAAACTTGAAATCTGCTATGTACAGATTGAGACAAATTCAATGGGATCCCAATCGCTAGCTGCTCTCCCACAAATATTCATCCATATTTAAGAACTTTTTTTTGGGCAGCACCCTTTTTGGTGGGGGACCATTATGTGATAAGAATATCTACCCTATAGTTATAAGGGGTGTCCTAAAAAGTAGAAATGAGTAACCTATCCTTAACCTAATTTAATTTATAACTAACCTAATAACTTGATATATATATAAACAAAATCATTAACAAAACAAAAAAAAAAAAAAAAAATTATAACAAACCCATTAAATTTAATTTTTCACAAACCCATTATTTTTAGAGGGCTCATCTTCTTCTCTTCTTCCCTCTTCCTTGTCGTCGTCGATTCAAAGAAATTTTCACAAACCTATTACTTGTGATTCGATTTTGGTTGAAAAAATGAGTAGTAATCATCAAAATGAGTTGAAAATGGAAGTTGCAGAGAGAAGTTCGGCTAGGAATTATGTGAAAAACTTTGTCGAACTAGCCGAACTCAGCTTTAATGGAGTTTTTTCTTTCAGAGAAAAGTTCGGTTATGTCGCAATTTATTTCTCCTAATCGAACTTTTCTGTGAAAACCTATATTGATTTCGGTTACATCACAATTTATTCTCCTAACCGAACTTTTCTCTAAAAACCTATATATTGAGTTCGGTTACATCGCAATTTTTTTCTCCTCTAACCGAACTTTCCTCTGAAAGAATAAACTCCATTAAAGCTGAGTTAAGCTACATGTGTCTTCAGAAACATTAGCCGAACTAAACTTGCAGATGAGTTCGGCTACCCGTTCTTCGGATGTCGTAGCCGAACTTTTTGCCATTGCATAGCCGAAATCAGTTTATAAAATTTTCATTTTTCAAAAGTTTTGGCCAATTCAAGCAACATTATGTACCCAAAACCCTTATTTCGAAATGAACCATCTAAAAAATAATAATTTCAAAACCCTCTTATTCTTCTATCTCAATAATTATTTTAACGCGCGCGTTATAACACCATAGGGGTCCTTATCCATCTAAAATAGACCCAACAAAACAAAACCAACATATAAACCCCATTTTACCTAAACTGACTAAATCACCCTTCAGTCTATTTTCATACACCATCTGTTTTCTTCCCTATTCAAGTAACCGACACTTCTCTTCGCTCAGAAAACATATTACCTTCTCTCCTCTTCCCTCAGAAACCAGTAAAGATAACCCTAGATCTGAAACCATAATCGATTCCTTCTTCTTCTTATTCCACAAATGAACTCATAACAAAGAAATCTAACCTTCTCGAAAGGAAATTAGGTTTTAGTTTCATTTTGATGTTGACCTAATTTACTGTTCTTAAGAAATTAGGAAATTGCGAAGAAACAAATGGCGTAAAAGCAAGATGAAAAGAAGAAAAATTTTAAGAAAGTGGTGGTCAAAAAATCTCCGAAAGTTAAATCATAACTCAATGAAACTCGTTTTGATTTATTTAGTGGTTTCACACAATTTTATTGTTCTTCGGATGTTCATTAGTGATTTCATTTTAGGTTTCATCTGCTGATTTCATACTTGATTTTAGGCGATTTCATTTTAGGCTTCATCTTCTAGTTTCATCTGCTTATTTCATTAGGCCGACCGAGCGAAGCGAGGACTCTATATATGGTGACTTTGTGTCAAATGGGACATGACTTTTTTTTTCCAATTTGACAATAAAGATTGGATTTGGTGTCATACCCCCGAAATTTCCAAATTATCCATCTAATATGAGATGTATCAATCTTAAAATAGGCAACCAAAGGATTTAGGGTTGAATAGGCAAGGTTATATCTGTAAAATAGGCAACCAAAGGATTTAGGGTTGAACCCCACTGACCCGAAGTTTAACCATAGTTATATGCTAATCACGAATTTTTAGCTGCCAAATACATTCAGCCGTATTTCTAGCTTACTTGTTTCCCAACGTTCACTGATTTGAAGAACCAAATGCTCTTTCTTCAAATGCTCTTCTTCGATAGTCATTTGATCGTGTTTAAGATCCAGATACAGATAATTCATCCATCGTATCCCATCGATGCTTACCCATAATACTTAAGAACATGGCTAACCGTTCATCTTCTTCTTCAACCCAGGGACCTTTACGAATTCTTTGGTCTTCCATGGAAGTATTTTTGTACACCCTTACCATAATTTTTGTTATCATAATTAGTGAATGAACTTGAGAGAATTCAAAAGTGATACCTTCTTATATAAGCATAAACGGAAAGGAAAAAGAAAAATGATATTGGCACAACTGTAATCATGTTTTCTTTGATTCACAAGTCGTACAGTGTCGATTACTACGTTCATATGAATACCTGTAATTTAATAATGTTCAAAACCATACATATTCAGCTGCATCATATCAAGAAGTTGATAAGAAAATGGTGATTTCTCCATATGTATGCAGTATGCTAGCAAAATGGGGCTACGTTGTTCACTGATTTTTAGTCGACCAAAGGAAGATTTAAGGTCAGGATTGTTGGTTCAAAATGCCACAGCTGTCTTCCCAGCGTGTTTGTCAACCAATGCGTATGGAAACCATATGCGCACTAGAAAGTTCATGTATCCAAATAATCATGCAAGTGAAAACAGGTTACCATTCAGCAAATAGCTTTGCTGGATTTCACGAAACGATGGTTGCAATGGTTGGGATTCAATTTCCCCTCGTTTGCACTACTCGTGGATGATCCTGACACTTTTTATTTTAGAAAAAAGGGGTTTAAAATTGATAACCAGATGCGTGATACTGTTAAATTGTGATACTGTATGGACCGGGATTGCACTTATGTTCTAACTAAAACAACGCTCAGCATCACAAAGTAGGATATTCTTTTAGGTTTAATATGACGAATCTATAACCCTGTGAAGTGTAACAAATGTAGAAATGACTGTTTTGCATAAAGCAATCCCGCCATTTAATATCCTGGTGAGGAAGATCTGGAGCGACTTTCAATAATTATAGACATCTAAAAATCTAGAGTTCATCTAGAAATACGGAAGTGCTAACTGGATTTGGCAACTTAAAATTCACACTTTTGACTATGGTTAAACTCTGGATTTGGTGACATCACAAAGCGCCACATGTCTGGCCAACTCGCTGCTAGATCAAATATGATCTAGCACTACGAGAGCAAAATATTTTCCTTTCCAACTTCTCCTCCTCACCACCAGTACCACCACTAAATACGTTATTCATAATCAAAATATCTAATCATCACCCCTATTCAGTTCTGATCCGGATCTGGATGATCAATTACCACCATCGCCATCGGTGCCACTACCTTCCTCAGCAACTCCGCCAGAACCAGATCCGCCGCCAGAACCAGCCACTCCACAAACACCAGCAGCTCCGCACCACAAATTATACTCTAAAAATCATACACAATTCTTCTGTCACCACCACCGCCCTCCTTCACCTCCAACAACCCAACATCACAGAAAATTTCAAACCATCACCACCACCAACAGATTCTCCACTCTTTCACCATCACCGTAAGCAATACCACCACCAAAATCTCCAACCTAATCGCTCATAGCCAAAATCTATACCCTAATCACAATAATAATCAAAATCTCCACCACCACTGCAACACCAGCAACACCACCATAACCCCCACCACCACCCACTACCGTAACCAGCGAAAACATCAACACCACCTTAACACTACAATTTTCATTCAATAAATCGTACACAAACTGATAACAGGATTTAACTAATTCTACTTCAATAAATCGTACACAAACTGATAACAAACAATTATAATCATCATAACAAACATCTAAGATTTTGATTATTAATAAAATTACTAAGAAGAAGCAGAAGATCGAGTATGACGTTTTCCAGACAACCCAGAAGTTCATTAAATCATCAGTCGTGGTAGAAAGAGAGACCTACGGAGATTGGAAGAGACAGTGGTGGTGGTTGCTTCTTTTTGAGATAAGAAGAGAGAGGAAGATGGGGGCAACAAAAGTCGCATTCGTATAGCACCGTTTGTAAAGCAACCAAGCCAAGTAAAACTATTTTCACTGCCAAATGACACGTGCAGAATCATACTTAGCCTTAAAGTTTTTTGAACACCTGCTGACGATGCGTCAATAACACGTGGAGTGACTAGTTGTATGTGGTGAGAGGCACCAACCGTTCTTCATAGGGAAAAATATCGTTTGGTCCTTTTTTAGGTGGGCCCATGTCTGTTTGGTTCTTTCGTCAAACGCCTTTACTGTTTGGTCCATAATTATTTAAAAATATTAAACTGACAAAAATACCCTTCCGTGTTAATTTTTACTTATTTTCTTGTAGCAGTTCATTCCAGAAATGAAGTCCATAAAAAACCTAAAAAAACAGAAATGAAGTCCATATAAAAAACCTAAAAAAAAACAGACTTCATTCCAGAAATGAAGTCCATATAAAAACCTAAAAAAACAGACTTCATTCCAGAAATGAAGTCCATATAAAAACAAAAAAAGAACACGCAATTGGAGGATATAGAAACTAATTGGGGGATATGAATTACTTCCCCCAACCCATGGTGTGTGCTAAGGGGTGACTTTTGGGGGGCGAAAATACTAAAACACCCTTCCCTCAAAATAAATCAAAAAACTTAAATCAAAAAACAAAATCATTTCCATCTCCATTTCCATCTCCACTTCTTATTAATCTTTTTAGGGTTAAAACTTTGAAACCCAAAAGTTCCCCATTCTCTTTCAAATTCTAAATTTTTCCCATTTCCTTTCAAATTCTCTTCTCCTTCTCTGTCGGAAGTGATGAAGAACATGTCGGAAATGATAAAGAACATGCCTAAAATGATGAAGACCACGCCTGAAGTGATGAAGACCATGCCTAAGTGATGAGGAAACATGTCGGAAATGATGAAGGTCACGGGAAGTGATGAAGACCATGCCTAATTGATGTAATTCAATGCCTGGAACTAAATGCCGGATGCTCGATATAAATTTATCAATGCCGGTAGTTAAGTGAAAAAAAAATCAATTTTCTGGATACTTTTCATCATGTGCCGGCATAGAAATTTAGGATGAAGACCACACCGGAAGTGAGTTCCGGCATGGTTATTTAGGATGAAGACCACGCCGGAAGTGATGACGAACATGTCGGAAGTGATGAAGAACATGTCGGAAATGATGAAGGTCACGCCGGAAGTGATGAAGACCATGCCGGAATTGATGTAATTCAATGCCGGAACTAAATGCCGGCATGCTCGATATAAATTTATCAATGCCGGTAGTTAAGTGAAAAAAAAAATCAATTTTCTGGATACTTTTCATCATGTGCCGGCATAGAAATTTAGGATGAAGACCACACCGGAAGTGAGTTCGGCAATGGTTATTTAGGATGAAGACCACGCCTAAGTGATGAAGAACATGTCGGAAATGATGAAGACCATGCCTAAGTGATGAAATTCAATGCCGAAACTAAATGCCGGATGCTCGATATAAATCTATCAATGCCTAGATAGTTAAGTGAACAAAAAAATCAATTTTCTGGATACTTTTCATCATGTTCCGGCATAGAAATTTAAGCAAAAACCATGCCGGAAGTAGTTTTGGCATGCTTGAAAATCAGATAACTACGCCCCCCCGGATAGTGGCAAACAATTTATGAAAATTTCCAACAAATGCCGGCATGGTTTTTTGGTTGAATACCATGCCGGCACCAAGCTTTTTCAGCTGCAACAATGGTGGATTCAAAGAAAAAAAATCAAATTTTCAACCTCTTAGCAGCAATTCTCTCATCACAATCATCTTCTATTTTCAAAAAAAAAAAAATCCACTCAAAAACCATTTTCCCTCATTCTACTCTCAACTAACCCACACAAATTCGAATAAAAATAAATACACACTAATTTATCCCCCAAATACTTAACATTTTACTAATTATAATTAATCAATAATCCTGATTAGTGGGGGCTAGATTAGGAATTAAAAAAAATAATTACATAGGGGTCACCCAGAATTGCTATTGGAACACCGTTTTTGTCCTGTAGCTATATCCCCCAATTAATTCTCATATCCCCCAATTGCGTGTTCAAAAAAAAAACAGACTTCATTTCTGGAATGAAGTCCATATAAAAACAGACTTCATTTCTGGAATGAAGTCCATATAAAAACAAACAACAGATCTTCATCTTCTTCATCGTCAACAGCAGCAGCAACAGATTTTGGTCGTTTTTTTGATGAACTTCATCGTCAACAGCAGCAGCAGATCTTCATCTTCTTCTTCATCATCATCATCATCATCATCAGAGACAAAACATTCAAAAACAAGAGCGTAATCAAACAAAAGCAGAAATAATTCCTCAAAATCAAGATCGTAATCAAGAACATCATCAACAGAATGAACTCTGTAAATCAACAGCAACATCGGTTCGTTATTCTTCTCGTCTTCATCATAATTGCAGCAGCAGAAAAAAAAAAAAAAAAAAACCCTAGAAATTGTTGGAGCAGGAAGAGAAAAGGAGAAACATCTAGAGGAGAGAGAAAGTAGATCTGAGAAATGAATTTTCTCTCTTACCTTTTGACTATATATATGGTCTAATCTAAAAGGGTATTTCTGCCACTACAAGGTGACATTTACATCATCCATGACATCAGCCTAGGACCAAACTATAATTTATATTACCAAATAGGACCAAACAGACAGTTGACTGGGTCAATTGGACTAGAGTCTCTCTAATATATTATTCTTAGGACCAATTGGTATTTCCTACTTCTTTATACGGGACACCCTGCTAAATTATCGAATTGTTTATAATTCAATTACAATTTTTTTTTGTTATGCGAGCATTCTCGCGAGCATAAAAGAAAATGACGCGTGTCAGAGAAATGTGAAGGTACACTCATGTCGTAGAAATGTAAATGCGGATCCAGAAATGGAAATGGCCTAGAAGGCCGAGATCAATCAGAAGATTACACGCAAACCTCGATCAGGATCAAAGTACGGCGAGTTAAAACCATAAACCAGTCGAGCTTTATAATTTCACTTTATAAATTTACAAGTCTGATTTCGTGTTATTATGGCGGAATTAAATTTAGTTTTGCGTCAATTTTCGGTCGGCCGTTCCACCGTGGCAAATGGTCATCTAGTTTTAGGTTTCATCTCGCTGATTTCATACTTTATTAGTGATTTCATTCTAGGTTTCATCTCTGCCACCCAATACCGAAAAAAATACAAGATTCAAAACCATCCAAACCGCCTTGATTTTTTTTTCTTCAATGGTTTCTTTGATGAAACCAAAATTGGTTTCCATCATCTTCATCAACATATGGTTTTATAATCTTTTGATGGTTTGGTGCTACTGGTATTGCATATGAAGGCATGGATACTGTAGGTGTGAATAATCCACAGATCCAGGTGGAGCAATCCTAGACAACGTTGTATGAATAATAGCTGGAGTATGAAGCACCGAATCATTCTATCTAAGCTCGGCGCGAGAAAAGATATGCCAAAGTATCCCGTGAAGTTGATATGTGTAAAGGTAAAACTCTGATGTGATGCCTATCGGGTACAAGGATAATAAATGCTCTGAAAAAGCAGGTGAAAGGATAAGAAGGATCTGGTCAAAGTAAGACTCGGGCTAAGAGAATCAAGGACGACATCGGCCATACTCACTGAACAATCAACATCGGGTGGAAGGACATCGGGAGAAGACACCACTAGGCTCGGCCCAACATATCGGAAAAGACATCATCCATCGCTCGATAAGGATATCAAGGAAGATGTACCACGACTCACACTGTAACTTGGATGTATCATCATGTGTAGCTATAAATAGAGAGCCATGTAGAGAGCTAAGGACCAAGTAATCAGTGAGAGAGGAGAGAACACCAAGAGCTTTACAGTGAGAAGAGAGAGGTTGCTAGTGAGATACACCATTTGTAACTTTGAATCAAGTAATAAGATCATCTCTTTACCCTCGTGGACGTAGGTAATCATACCGAACCACATATATCTTGTGTTCTTGTGCATCTCTTGCTTGTTTACTTCAATATGTGTGTGTTTATGATTCTTTGGATGTAGTAGTAGGATTTTCCACATCTACATTCTGGCGCCGACTAAGGGGACCGTGTAACGTCTTTAGATACCTTGCATAAAAAACCATTAAAGAGAGATTCAAAAGCTCCTAAAACATCTTACGATGTTAGTTGACGCTAAGTGAAAGACTCTTGTGGTTAAAGCATATAAGTTGGTAGATGAGTCTTTTGAAGCAACCTTTCTCCTGAAACTCGGGTCTCTTACAACCGTTTTTGTCGAATCTTTGTTGTGCTCACGGAGTTTTCATCTCTGATTGAGTAGAAGAACTCCGTCAACAGGTTGAACCATCGTACTCTTGTCTCGTTTTAAGTAAAAATCTCCTTATCTTACGATTTTGAGTCGAAAAAACTCGTGGTTTGTTCTTTGGAAAACATTTTCTTTACGTCAAAATTCTTGAAATAATTAGGAGTAGGGTCTCAGATTTGAGTTATGGTCGATTGTGTTTCCATTTATGACTCAGACGAGTTGTTAGAAAGATTCAAAAGCTCCCAAAAATATCATCTTGATGTTTGGTAGAAGCTAGAATGAAAACTTCATCTCGCTGGTCGTTTCTCGTCGTAGGATAATTACACACAACTGTAGCAGCGGCGAAACCAACTCAAAATCATTGAGTTAGGGTTACCAAAACTATGGCTAGAAAGGGTATGGTGAGCACTTTGGTGACAATCTCATCCTAATCCCATAAAAAGAGCCTTACAACGTCGTTAGAAAGCCAAAATAATCCCAAGGTAAAGCTATCCTTGCGGAATTCCGAGGAAAGGATCGAGAAATCTTGTTTTGGCAACCTGCGTAGTTGAGACACCGTCAAAACGATTGGCGAAAGTCATCACTACAAACCCTGGCCAAGAAAGAAACTTTCCGATCAAACGTACGGACGAATAATGATTTCTGTCACAAGGAATGTTAGGACAAATGATGATTAATGCATGGGAAAAGTACTGAAAGCGACGTAACAAAACAACATTTCAAAAAACTATCATATTAGTCAAAACTATCTATTTTGCTGAGTTCAGCATGTCAAAGTAAAAGGAATCGTACTTGGGTGAACTTTTCTTCTCTGAATATAGCAGAACTGTTGTACTTCATCCTTAACCTTTTCGAAAATAGTTCAAAGTGAAGTATTGTATATTTTTGCTGACGTAGGTAGGGACGGGCGAGCCGAAGGATACAAACCATACCCGAGCCAATGGCAAGTACTTTTGGGACGGGCAGGATCCTGAGGAATCGGATTGTAGTAGGAACTAGCGCACAGGAAGGAGTGACGGATTCTCGACAGTACCAGCAGGAAGAATCCCAGGCACCAGGCGGAGTCATGGTAACCGTCAACGAAGAAGTCGATCTTGTCCGAGACGATGATCTTTCCCCAAGAGGATTGCGGATCAACCCGAGCCAATTGAGACCAGGGGATATGGTAGATGGAATGACTGCATCGGACACAGAGGACGACGAGGAAGCACAAATGATGCGAGAGGACCGTAGGCGAGCAAGGCAACGCGCAGAGTATCGATTTGCCCTGTATCAAGAGGGAGAGAGGCTTAGACAAGTGCGTTTGGAAATGGGCAATACCAACAGAGACATCCCATCAGTTGCAACCCCCCCCCCGACCGCTCCTCCCATAGCACCACCGGCCGTACCACCAAACATGGTAGGGAATCATGTAAATGGTCATTCCAGCCATGAGAGCACCGACCCGACATTGATAGCAATTTTGGCAAAACAGAGAAGGCAGGAAGACTTGATGAGGGAATTGCAGAGAAGAAATTTGGCACTAGAGCATGAAAACTATCAACTTCAGAACTAGAGATCTGGGTCATCAAGCCGAGGAGCCTCCAGCAACCACACCCGATCAAGACGAACCCGAACTCCACCTCCTGGCCGAGAACATGTACCCGACCCTAGCCGTACAGAAAACTCCATTCACCAAGGAGCTTGAATGAATTCCATTCACTCCAAAGTGTACACTTCCTACCTTCTCATCCAGATTTGACACACCGGCGACGCAGGGGAGCATATCAAGATGTATAGCATGTCTCTACTACTGTGGAAGAACTACGATGTGGTCATGTGCAAGTTTTTTCCGGCAAGTATGGAAGGCGAGGCGAAGAACTGGTTCTACACCCTGCCCGATGAGTCCATAGGCAATCATGGAAACATTTCTTGAAACCTATATGCATAACAACATTGCTCGAAAAAGGGTAAATAAGCTATTCACGCTGGCACGAAGGTTCAGGGAACCCTTAAGGTCTCTGACGGACAGATGGAGGAAGCTGTGTACCGATATCGGGAAGGTACCTATCGACCAACAGATCTTTGGGTTTGAAAATTCATTGGGAAAGTCTGACCCCATCTGGATAGCGATGTACACTGAGAAACCACAAATGTTGAGGGAAATGAGGAAGATGCAAGAGCATTACATCGCATTAGAAGAGATACAAGAGGGGGCGCAGGATAGAAGAATACAAGAAGCTAGCGCTGCGGTAGAGGCTGCTCCTCAAGGACACTCAAAGCGATCAGAAAAAAGGCCGATGGCACCACAGCAAGGCTCGGGCAAGAAGGAATGGGTCGAGAAAGGAAAGAATCCTCGTCATGAACCAAGAACTTACACGCCTCTAAACGCACCATTGGAAGAAATATTCAAGGAAGTAAAAAGACATCAGATACCCGAAGACTAGGGGAATCCAGTTTGATGAGACAAGAAACCATCCCGAGTTTTGTCATTACCATCAGTACCGAGGCCACTCGACTAACAATTTTCGAGAGGTAAAAGACATTGTCCAGCATCTGATCCGAGATGGGTACTTGCGACACTTTGTTAAAACAACGTCGACACCTACCCAGCCTGACGCTCCTGTACACCAAGTAAGGATCGATCGCGGAACCCAGTACACCTGCAATACCATCTCACACTCGGCAACTCAAGGGTTCGATTTAGGAACCGGCATTACTTCGAGAATCCATAAGAGGGATCGAGCGGGAAAGGAGATCTTCAGTGTAGCAAAAACTTTACCTATGGAACCCTGGATGATGCAGCCGATCACCTTCTTAGCAAAAGATGTCTCATCGAATGGCCAAGCACATGGAGATCCACTAGTGATCACCTTACTCATTGAGGAGTGGGGAGTCAAGAGAATACTGATGGACAGTGGGAGCTCAGTCGAGGTCCTCTTCTACGACACGTTTAAAAGAATGAAGTTATCTGATGACATTTTAATCCATTCAACTTATTGGATCTACGGCTTCAATGGTACAGTGACCGTACCAAAGGGAGAAGTCACTCCCAGAGTCTCGGATGGAGAGGGATATTTGGATACGCTTACCACCTTTTGTGTTTTGGACGTCGTATCGCCTTATGAGGCGATCCTCGGCAGGCCCTGGATCGCAGGCATCAAAGGGGTGGCATCGACATACCACCAAAGATTAAGGTTCCCATCTTACCGAGGGGTTGTGGAGATTCTAGGCGATCCCCAAGCCGCAAGACAAAGGCATGCAGTTAGATATCCAACAAAATGAAGAAAGACGATCCAGACAGCGCCGAGAAAAGAACAAAGCTAAGGAAATTAAAACAGGGGAAGAACTGGAGAAGGTACTCTCACAAGCCATCACATCCTACGAAGCAGGCGAGAAACAGATCTTATAACAATCAAAGGAGGCGACGTCGGTCGAAGTGCCAAAGCCCAACTTCTAGGCCTTAGAGTCTACCCGACAGATCAACTTAGGGACCGAGGAAGAACCAAAGTTAGTAAGAATTGGAACCCTGATATCGGATGAACAAACAGAGCAGCTAATAATTCTATTGAAGGAACACATGGATGTATTTGCTTGGAAAATGCACGATATAGAAGGAATTGACCCGGAGGTATGCTCACATCACCTAAGGATAAATCCCAAATTCAAGCCGATCCGACAAAAGATGCGAAGAATTGCACCCGAGTTACAAGTAGCGGTAGAGGCCGAGTTAAAGAAACTACAAGTGGTTGGGATCATTCGAAAGGATCAATATCCGCAATGGATATCTAACATGGTGATAGTCCCTAAAAGGAATGGAGGGGTTATGGTCTGCATCGACTTTAGCGACTTGAATAAAGCTTGCCCAAAGGACAGTTTTCCTCTCCCCAGTATCGATCAACTAGTGGAATCCATAGTTGGATACAAGGCGATAACACTAATGGACGGATACTCGGGATACAATCAAATCCCCCTAGCTCCCGAGGATCAAGAACATACATCTTTCTTTACAACCAGAGGGCTATATTGTTACACTAAAATGCCATTCGGATTGAGGAACGCTGGCGCCACTTATCAAAGGTTGGTGGAGGAAATGTTAGAGGAAAAAATGCACAACACCATCGAGGTCTATGTGGACGACATGCTACTCAAAATCAAAGTGGCATCCAACCACATTGATGACCTTCGGGAGATCTTTCAAACTATGAGAAAGTATAAGATGCGAGTGAACCCGGCCAAGTGCACTTTTTGGGTTACTTCGAGTAAATTCCTGGGATACATAATCACTGATAAAGGTATAGAAGCCGATCCTGATAATATTAGGGTCGTTTTGGAAATGTCATCCCCAATAACAATAAAAGACGTACAGCGGTTAAACGGAAACTTGGCAGCGCTAGGACGATTCATTTCACGGTCTTCGGATAAATGTAAAGACTTCTTTGGGATGCTAAGAAAAGGAGAAAAATTCAAATGGAGCGAGGAGTGTGAGGAAGCATTCCAAAAGATTAAGCAACATCTTGCGAGTCTACCTGTGTTACAAAGACCCGAGCCCGATGAAGTGTTTACCCTATATCTCGGGGCAACAAGTTATGCCATAAGCGCGGTCTTAGTCAAAAATGTTGGAGCAGTAGAGAAGCCTGTGTACTTCATAAGCAAAACTATGAACCCGGCGGAGAAGAACTACACCAGAATCGAGTAGTTGATACTAACCTTGGTATTTGCAACACAAAAGCTGCGGACGTACTTCTAAACTCATAGGATTCGAGTACTTACGAAGTCTTCCATAGAATCAGTGCTCGACAATGCAGCAAGGTTGGGACGGATCTCTAACTGGAGTGCTCAAATCAAGCAGTTCGACATCTTCTATGAGATGAGGACGGCAGTAAAGGCACAAGCGGTGGCTGACTTTCTGGTAGATTTTCCCTTAGACGATGAAGATGAAATCGAAGATATTCCGGGCATGGAAGAAGACCGAGAGGATCCATCCGATCTCCTTGAAACCTGTAGTCCGACGCGGTGGGAAGTCTTCGTAGGCGGGCCGTCCAATAAAGACATGTCGGGCATAGGGCTAGTCTTCACCACACCGAAGGGGAAGAAGACGGTTCACTCCTTTAGGCATGAATTTAAGGCAACAAACAATGTCACCGAGTACGAGGCCGTAATACATGCTTTGCGGTTGATAGTGGAAATGGGGATCCACGACGTAAGACTAACTAGCGACTCTCAGTTAGTCATTCGACAGATCAATGGGTAGTACGCCATACATGACCCAGTATTGCATAAGTATTGGGAGCTCGCCCAATTTTATATCGGCCAGATACCAAATATCAAGTTCCGACATATCTGCAGAAAAGATAATCGACATTCGGACGCAGTGGCATACATCGCCTCCATGCTAACAGACTCGAGTGTTGAAGGCATCAGAGTCATGAGAATCCTGATGCCATATGTACCTGAGACAGTGGACACAAAAGCATACGTAGCGATAACCACGGCCGATAAGTATGAAGCCGGCGATTGGCGCAAACCCATTCACCAATATTTGGAGACGGGAGAGTTAACTAAGGGACGACCCGAGATCAACAAAATTAAAAGCAAAGCAACATCATACGAACTACGAGACGGTATCTTGTATACAAAGTCCTACCTGGGGCCACTGTTAAGGTGTCTAGGCAAAGAGGAAGGGCACTCAATCCTGAATGAGCTACATTATGGTATCGCGGGCAATCACAGCTTGGGTCGAAGTCTGGCAACCCGAGCCAAGACCATGGGATACTTTTTGCCCTACATGAACGAAGATGCAAAGCATATGGAACTAATTTGCGATGAGTGCCAAAAGTTTGGAAAGAAGATACACGCACCGGCAGTAACCCTTAACTCAGTGATTAGCCCTTGGACCTTCGCCAAGTGGGGGATCGATATCGTGGGACCATTACATGTCGGGTCGGGACAGAGAAAATACTTGATAGTGGCTACTGACTACTTCACCAAATGGGTAGAAGCTGCACCGCTAAGGCACATTCGGGATAGGGACGTATTTCGTTTCATTTGGGAGCACATTATCTGTCGTTTCGGCGTGCCAGTAGCAATCATCTCGGACAACGGAAAAAAGATGCAGGGCAAGAACATCGACCTGTTATTTAATACCTACAACATTCGAAAAAGCAAGGCAACGCCCATTTACCCACAAATTAATGGGCAGGCCGAGATCACAAACAAAACCATAGCCGACAACCTAAAGAAGAAGTTGGATGGAGAATATGGCGAGTGGTGTGAGGAGCTCTACAATGTTCTATGGGCTTACAGGACTACCCGCAGGGACGCGACCGTATTATCACCCTTTATACTAATATACGGGACCGAATCCATCCTTCCAACTGAGGCAATGATACCTACAACAAGGACCGAGGCGTGGAGGCGGAATATCTCGGCAGATCTTATTTTGGCCAAGCTCGATGACTTAGAAGAAACTAGAGAAATGGCCCTACAAAAAATGGAAAATTACCAAAGGCGATTACAACGTGAATACAACAAATGAGTTCGACCGAGAGAATTTCAACCCGGGCAATTGGTATTGAAAGAGCTACCCAGCTATGAACGTGACAAGAAAGGCGGGAAACTGGCGGCACGATGGGGCGGACCATACACCATTGTGGAAAAAGTTGGAGAAGGGGCGTATAAGATATTGAAACCATATGGAACACCCGAACCGCGACCATGGAACGCTAGACACCTGAAGTTATATCACCCATGAGAGGTGTGTAAGCAGGTATGATATTCTGTCATTTATTTCCTTAAAAATCCATGTGGGGTAGGGAATGTGACAATTGCGTCTAATGGTCATTCGTACTCGGGGCGACGGCAGTGTGCAAGTGCCGAGGTGACTTACACTCGAATGGACATTCGTACTCGGGGCGATGGCAGTGTGCAAGTGCCGAGGTGTCTTACACTCGACGGGCTATTCGAACTCGGGGCAGTGGCACTTTGCAAGTGCCGAGGTAGTCTAAGGGCCCTGGTGGTTGGAAACCAGTGGCCGATTGTCGAGGCACGAGTACTCAACAGTCGAGCATACAACATTGCTCCCATCGCAAGTGGCCGAAATCACTTGCCCAAGATAGTTAATTGATAACTCCTTGGGGATATCGAGCCAATAAAATTTAGGAATGACCAAGTACCCTGCCACTAGATCAAAATGAAGGTGATGAGATACCTCAATCGGGACATGGCATTGGGCCCGATGACCCTCCATGTTGAGTGTGTTCGACAGAAATGAAATTTACGCTAACTAGTCAAAAAAAATTTATGCAGAAAGACATGAGCATATCATAAAGAAACAATGAAGTACGATCGAAGCAACACAAATGAAAATGTCAGAAAACGATTAAACAACCGATTGGCGACGCAACACCCCATTAAAGAAAAATGTTGGAAAAGATGAAGGTGTTCAAGCGAATTACATCCCAATGCAAAAGGCACAATAGTGACGCAGCACTACAAAAGACCTAACTACTCCTTTGGTGGAATCGACCCCGAGCCTGCCTTCTTAGCAGCAGCGAGCAAAGATCGGCCCGCTTTTCTTCTCGACAACCGCCTTCACACCTTCTTTGACCTTTGTAACAAGCTTTTGAACTTTTCTTTCTCGGCAGCAAGATCAAGAGTCAGTTGCGTCGACGCCGCCTCAGCAGTAGCTACCTGCCCGAGTAGTTGGGTCTCCCTCGCCTTCAACCGAGCAGTCTCTTCCTCCAAATACTTCACCTTTCCTTGCTCAACTACAGATATGAAAAGACAATCAGTGATAGAGCAACAACATCATGACATCAAAATACGCACAAGAACTATACAACAAAAGGCAAAACACCTTCAAGCACTGGAAACACTAGTTTAATGGTCTCTTCGGATTTAAGTAAACTACACTCAAGGGCCGAAATCTTCGCGGTTAACTCATTATAATGCTCGTTGAACTCATTGGTGGGGCAATATTTCTGATGGTCGCTCCAACTCGCCTTCTGCCGATTATGTGCCGACTGCAGACCCGATAACTGAGCTTGAACCCATTCCAACTCTTGTGATACCTGATCAAATCGGCGAAGTTTTTCTCTTAACTCTTGGTTAGACCCCTCGTCCATGTCCTTCTCCTTCAGTATCCACTTGCGATCAACATGTAAATCCCTAATCTGAAGTCTCAACTTATCACACTGGCTCTCCAAGTTATCGTCCAACAACGTCTTGTCAGCGGCAGTTCCCTGCACCCGCACTATACCAAATTCCCGGATTAGTAACTTAAATTTGTAACGGCTTACTGGCCGTTACGAAAAATTTGTAACAGGCAGTAACCGTTACGAATTTTTTTTCAGGCGTGCCAGCCACACGCTTGGTCACACCTGGGTCGTAACACCTAGAGTTTTTGATTGTGCTATTCACACGCGTACTATTTTGTTTCCACCCAAGATGATTAACACTTAGAAGATATTTCCTCCCATGCGTGTGCCATTCACATGCGTGCCATTGCTTTTCTTCCCATGCCTTGGTGAAATCGATGAATCGATTTATCATTTTCTTTCTCCTTCTCATTTCTGCTCCTGCCCCTCTTCTTCCTCTTACAGAACCATCTTCGATGATCTCTTCTTTTCTTTCTTTCTTCTTCCCTGAAGATTCACATCTGTTAATCGAGATTAGGATTTCGATTTCATCATCTATTTTAGGGTTTCAGTTTTTCCGATTTTAGGTTTCAGTTTGTCAATCAGATTCTAGGGTTAATTTGTTATTCAGTTTGTTAATCAAATTTTAGGGTTTCATCATCTGCTTTCAGGTTGTTTATGAGAGTTCCGAGTTGGAACTCTTTCATCATCTGATTTTAGGGTTTCATCGTCACCTGTGTAAGCCTCTCTCCACCCTTATCTAAGCTTACATTAATCGGATTGATCCAGTGAAGCGCTTCAGATATGAGGTTTGTTATTCCCTTTTCTCTTGTGATTTGAAGTTTTTTAGATTTTTTAGTATTCTGCAATATAAACCCTAATCTCTTGTGAATTTATGAATGTGGGTTATGTTTGAAATTGAAGGATTTCAATGAAGATTTGTTTGACGAGCTGAGCAAGTACGGAGAGATTGAAAGTCTTAATATATGTGACAGTTTAGCTGTTCATATGCTGGGGAATGTTTATGTTCAATTTAGAGAGGAAGAACATGCTGCTAATGCACTTAAGAATTTGACAGGAAGGTTTTATGCATGTAACCATTTTCCGAGCTTTAATTTAATTTTTTTCAGCATGATTTGGTAGAATTCTTTGGTTTGTGTGAATGTTGGATGCATATTTTTTTGTGTATTGATTAGGAGAATTCTTTAGATCAGTTGCAATGTTTGGTTCTTTGGCATAATGAGGATACTGAAACGAAACCGTCGAAGCTGCAGTCTTATTTTTGGCAGATTAATGAAATAGATTTGAGTTCTGTTCAGCACCATGTTTTTATGATGTGTTGTTTAATGGGATTTCCAGTAGTATCCCAAGATAGATATTCCGTCTAACAATTACTTTCCTTGATATGTCGTGAACTTGCTTACATTACGAGTACCATTCCAGATGAGTCAATGTAGTGTTTTAAGCTTTAACTGCTGCATCTTGGAAATAATCGGCTTATGGGTATCGTTGATAAAAGCTGGTTTTGGAGTTGCCTTTTTATTTATTTCTAAAGCTTTTTCATTGTCGTCGATTTATGTAATTGACTTCATTTCTATCTGTACATCAGTGTATATGAAGCCTGTGTAATTATTTTTCGCAGAAGACAGCTGTAAAAGATCCAGAAAGTAAGATATTTCTTGTCTTCAGATCATTACGCGGTACAAAAGTAAGTATTCTTGCAATGTGGTAATTCTAACACATTGAGTTCCATCAAATCTAACTTGCTTTATGAATTTTCTTGCTTAGCACATAGCTTGTCTAGTATATATTGCTGGCTTAAATTCCCCGATTGTAGTTCTTAAATGAGAATCCACTTTAAGCTTGTATAGCAATAAAGGGATTTACTTTTTTCGGCCATGTTACCTAAATATGTCTTCTTCTTCTTTTTTCGATGTAGATGGTGGCCATAACCAGTGAAGAAACAGTGCTCAGTGGAGAACACCATCTCTCTTCAAGATTCTGATGGTGATTATGACCAGGAAGAGGAAGAAGAATAAGAAGAGGACGAGGAAGAAGAACCTGTTACTCTAGGTTTTGTCGAGAAACCGAAGAATCCTAATTCCCTTCTCCCACAGTATGTTTTCTGAATTTATGCATTTTTAGCTTCTTATTTATAAAACATCTGATGAACCAGCATCACCTTTTCTTTCAGTTGATTCTGCGGTACCGGCTTCATCTAGTTCATTTGTAGATCAACCAAGGTTTATACAACTTAAACACAAACATCTATTCTTCTATCTATATATTTTTGTATCAGTTCATTAAATGATGTGTCTTTTATATTTATTTAAGGGAAGTAATTCTTAATGAAGAGAAAGAAGAATAAGAAGAGGACGAGGAAGAAGAACCTGTTACTCTAGGTTTCGTAGAGAAACCGAAGAATCCTAATTCCCTTCTCCCTCAGTTTTTTCCTAGCAAGGCTGGAGGAACACCTGTATGTTTTCTGAATTTATGCATTTTTAGCTTCTTATTTATAAAACATCTGATAAACCAGCATCACCTTTTCTGTCAGTTGATTCTGCGGCATCGGCTTCATCTAGTTTATTTGTAGATCAACCAAGGTTTATACAACTTAAACACAAACATCTATTCTTCTATCTATATATGTTTGTATCAGTTCATTAAATGATGTGTCTTTTATATTTATTTAAGGGAAGTAATTCTTAATGAAGAGAAAAGTATGTATGAGAGATATGCAGCTCTTTTTGCACTTTGAAACCATGGAGGAGAAGGAGCTGTCACTGCTATAATTGATTCTTTGGGTGCTGGGAGTGCTCTCCTGCGGCATGAGGTATTTGAATTTCTGAACTCATCACCGATTGTTTAATACAGTACATGGTATAAACCATGTGTCTGTTTTATTTCCGTCAGATTCTAACCGGATTTGTTTATATGAAATTATTGTATAAGCCTCCCCATATCGTTGCTTTCTTCTAATTTATGAATATGCAGAAAACAATAAATGGTGAGATGGTACACCTTAAGATAATGTTGAGTGATGTATTTTGCTCCAACTATAGCATACTTTGTACAAGTGAACTGTTTATCTTTCTAGTGGTTTTGATCTCTTTTCTTTAAACATGCTTGGTTAGACACAATTGATTTACCATCACAAAAGTCTCGTACTTGTGGCATTTGTGGAGATCCTCTACAGTTCTTGCTTCAGGTATTACTTAAAGAAATATGAGGAGAAGAAAAAGATAAGTTTATGTTATTAACTTGTATGTTTTGATCGGCTTGTGATCCTTGATTACTAGGTTTATGCTCCGATCTCTGGAAAGGAGTTGACATTTCATCGAACGTTGTTTGTGTTCATGTGTTCATCAATGACCTGCCTTCTCCAAGACCAACACCAGTAATAGAAACGGCGCCCAGAAAAGAAGTGCCGAAGGTGCTTTTTAAGAGGACATTTCACTTTCTTAATTCAAAATTTGCGTTAAAAATTCTTACTGTTGTAACACTGGAAGTGTTTATGTAGTGTGAAGGTTCTTCGGTGCCAGCTGCCTCGGTCAAATGCTTATTACTCAAGTGAGCCTCCAAAATTAGATAAGGCCCGCAGATCGCTTGGAGCTGTATGTATCTTGTTATATTTTGATATAGCTTAGTATCGATAATCCAAATAGTGCTCTTGTATGATCCTCGAATTTGCATGATAAATAACTGTTGTTTTCAAATATATTTGTTGTATATCATGCCTGTCTTTGCTTACCTGCAGTTTACATGTTTCTTTTGAAACTTGCATGCACTTACAGAAGAAATGCTCTTGTATGATCCCAAAAAAAAAGCAGCTGAGGCGAACAAAGATAACCTAACCGCTCTCATGGTATGCTTAGTTACAGAATATGTTTATGATATTTGTAATACATAGAATTTGTATTCGCTTAGGACATAGGAATGAACTTATAATGGTTTCAGTGAAAATGAACTGAACTTGTGAGTGCAAATACAAGTTGTCGAAACCTTTTCTGTTAATCTATTCTTAAACTAGTGGCATTGATCAAGGTTGTGTTATTTGCATGCTTTTACAAGTTTATCATGTTAGTTCTGATACATGAGTGGTTTGTTGCAGGACCAATTGTTTTTGGTTTGTATGGTGTAGTATGAACCTGAAGCCATGGATTATGGAAAACTTGATGAAGAATGCTTGGCAACTAGTGTTTGGGAAGTATCTGCAAGTTTTGAGTAAGTTTCTATGTAGTGTTTGAGAATGAACTGAACATAGGATATTTCTATGTATTCCCTCAGTTATAATTTATACTTAACAAAAAAAATTGGTACTTAGAAATTTGGTACTTAGAAGAATATGTTCATTTTTGATTGATATGAATAGATTGAATGTTGATATGAATTGAATGAATGTTGATATGATTGAATGTGGATGAAGGACGAAATGATAAGTGTATGCAGGTAATTAAGTTTGGAATTCCGGCATATTTCCGGCAGAAAATGAACTGCCAGTCATATTGACCTGGTCAAAATTGGCCCGTATTGACTAATTTTGACCAGGTCAATGTTGACTGGCAGTAATTTTTTTGCAGTTACAAAAAAATTCGTAACGGCTTGAACTTGTTACGACCCTGCAGTTACAAAATTTTCGTAACGGCTCTCAGCTGTTACCACGTGTCAATTCGTAATGGCTCTGCGCTGTTACTAACGCCGTTACAACACAAAATTTGTAACGGCTCCATTGCCGTTACGAAAAAAATTGTAATACCCACTTTTGAAACAGGCAATGGCCGTTACAACCCTGATTCGTAACGGTTTAGTTCTGTTTCTAATCCAGAATTTTGGTGTAGTGCTGAGAAAGGCTCGCCCATAGATTGTCCATCTCATCGGGCACATATTCAAACCTCTGATAACGAAGTAGTTCATCTCGAAGTTGCTCAAGCTCGGCCTCTTGACGATCTATCTTATCATCCTTATTCACAATTCTTTGGAGGAGGTTGTCAACATGGCTCAGTTCAATGTCCAATTTTCTCTTTAACAGACAATATTCCGAAGCAGCGTCGGCATCTATACTAGACATCTCCACTAAGAAGATAATACTAAACTTAGGATATTGGCACTACAGAATCAATCACATCTACTTAGGTTTTGAACAAGTACCTCGGGTCTCGGCCAGTTGCCTCTCCAATCCTCGGGCTCGTTCTTGCTCTTGCTACAATTGGATACGCAGACTTTCCATTTCCGCCAAATCCCTCCGCCGTATAGCAGCATCTAACAACTTTCTATTGGCAGCCTGAGAACATCACACTTCACAACATTAAGAACTGACCACATTACAAAAATGTGATTAAGAAAGCTCACTCACCATCTGATTAAAGGTGTCCTTCAGACCGGCAGAATACAAGGACACAACATTGATCATCTCCTCGTCGGTTAGGGAGACAAAATCGGGAGAATTAAGATCCCCCAGAGAGTTACACACTGGGCCCGAGAAAGTGAAGAAGGTATTCCCACCCGAGCTCGGGCCAGGAGAAACAAGAGGCACATTTTCCAATAACTAGCCCCCGTGCACAACATTCTTTCCACCAGTAGAATCTACTACCTACTTCGGCTCCTCTTCCTCGCCCACACCACCGGTTTCATCCTCCTCGCTAAAAAGATCCTCGTCATCATCATCATCATACATTACAAATACAACATCATCGGAGATGTTGACACCTTTACCAGCAGGCTGCTGGGGCATAACCTTCCCTGGGGCAGACTCATCGCCCTTCGATTCTTTACCCTTCCCACTAGGCTTACCACATACAACGGTAGACGAAATATCAGAAGTTTTATGAGGCGACTTCCTCAGGAAATGGGATAAAGGTAGATGATCCTCGGGATCCTCACCGTCTTTCGATGAAGCACCTCAAACTTCTCCTTCATCAGCTTTCGACCTCTGCACATAAGCCATCGTCAGATCCATTCAAGGCAAAAAATAGGGGCAAGTACATGTATCGTGGTTAGAGCAGTATATTTGTTACCTTCCCTGTCTCCTCCTCGGCTCCTGTGCAAGGACCCCTGTCCCTCTTTCGAAGGTTGAGAGCTTCAGGTTGGGTATTCTGGGACTTGGGCTGCGAAATATAAACAAGTAAAACATCATTTCACTGATCATCCGGGCCGACCAACTAAACCAAAATTGAAAAACTTACCCGATCAACATTAGCCACCCAGAATGGATAAGGCTCGGCCGGAGAAGGAAACTTGCCACTTAGAAGAGGACCATAAATAGCAAGGGGGACCCGATCCCAAGCTACATCACTGGTATGACGGACATGCTTATTATAAGTTTTCCCATCAGGGTCTTCGTCCAACAGAAGCTTCTTAAAACCCTCAAGGAGAGTTTTATTGTGATGAGGACTAGCAGCGAAACCAGCAAGGTCACCATTGGTAGAAGCCCCACTCCGGTAGTTGGCAACAAAGCTGGCGGGAGTGTAGTCGCCTGCTTGAGAAGGATCATAGGTCAACCGAGCAGTAGCAGTGCATTTGCCTTGCCCTCGCTTCTCCCATTCAGACATGATGCGTAAAGTATTACCATTCCATTGAGTTAAAGCACGAGACGGGCGAATCTTGGAAAGAACTTCGTACATGAAGGGATGGCTAGGATTGTATAATGGAAAACGCATCCCAAGCTCCAACTGACCTTTGGCCCGATAGAAGTCTGATGTCATAACCGTGAAGATCATAATCATCCTTCAGTTGCTTGATGAACTTCTCATCAGTTTGATCCTTAGCAACTCACTTGTCATTCCTACACGAAAATGAAGGGAAATCATCAGAAAAGATAGAGTTAAGAGCGCCATAATCATGATGCGAAGGGCTGTCAACAATAAATAAGGAATCAAGAGGAACACCATCATTATCAGAAAAGTATAACTCACACACCTCTTATCTGTCATGGAGGGAGTTGAAGAAGCCATGGAAGAAATGGGAAGATGACGGGAAGCAAAAGAAGAGTCAAAAAAGAACAAGCGGAATCAAAGACCACAACAACATCAATAACAGCAGAGAACGACAACAAGGCTAAGTAGAAATTAGGGTTTTGAAGGAAGAAATCCGTCACAAGGGTTAACTGAAAAAGTAGCAGTGAAGAAGAAGCGGTAAAGACAAAG
Source organism: Papaver armeniacum (assembly GCA_023531295.1). Classification (NCBI taxonomy): domain Eukaryota; kingdom Viridiplantae; phylum Streptophyta; class Magnoliopsida; order Ranunculales; family Papaveraceae; genus Papaver; species Papaver armeniacum. Next base: position 658,847 of record JAJJWW010007339.1, on the reverse strand, counting down.
AAGGAGAAGATGTAGGCTATCGAAAAAAGAGTGAAGGTAGAACCAGGGGTCTAACTGTGACATTTATACCATGAACAACCACGACCGGAGTAGGCGGTAACATGTCATAAAGGAAGCAGTAGTGGGTAACCGCATGGCGGAAAACACGGCATGGCCAGGGACGTGGGAGGCGAAGCGGTTTCTTCCACTCGTGTCGATCACACGAGTGAAAGAAGGGGCATAAATGTAGGTGTGAATAATCCACAGATCCAAGTGGAGCAATCCTAGACAACGTTGTATCAATAATAGCTGGAGTATGAAGCACCGAATCATTCTATCCAAGCTCGGCGCGGGAAAAGAGATGCCAAAGTAGCCCGTGAAGTCGATACGTGTAAAGGTAAAACTCTGATGTGATGCCTATCGGGTACAAGGATAATAAATGCTCTGACAAAGCAGGTGAAAGGATAAGAATGATCTTGTCAAAGTAAGACTCGGGTTGAGAGAATCAAGGACGACATCGACCATACTCACTGAACAATCAACATCGGGTGGAAGGACATCGGGAGAAGACACCACTAGGCTCGGCCCAACATCTCCGAAAAGACATCATCCATCGCCCGAGAAGGATATCAAGGAAGATGTACCACGACTCACACTGTAACTTGGATGTATCATCATGTGTAGCTATAAATAGAGAGCCATGTAGAGAGCTAAGGACCAAGTAATCAGTGAGAGATGAGAGAACACCAAGAGCTTTACAGTGAGAAGAGAGAGCTTGCTAGTGAGATACACCCTTTGTAACTTTGAATCAAGTAATAAGATCATCTCTTTACCCCCGTGGACGTAGGTAATCATACCGAACCACGTATATCTTGTGTTCTTGTGCTCTTGCTTGTTTACTTCAATATGTGTGTGTTTATGATTCTTTTGATGTAGTAGTAGGATTTTCCACATCTACAGATACAGAATATAATTTGTTTTTTATTTTTATGAAACCATTTTTGGTTTCATCATTTCCAATTGTTAAATTGGTTCCAGTATAACTGATAATGTTTGCTAAGGTATATTCTTGTCTTTCTGATGAAACATTTTTTAGTTTCATCACTTTTTATTTTTTGAAATTGGTTTCACCAGAATTGTATTTGGTGATGTTTGTTGTATTCTGAGATGATCAAGAGTTTGTTTCATGTAACTATATTTGGTTACACCATTTGTACTTTGGTTTCACCATAACCATATGTTTGTTTTATGTATTCTTTACATAACTTGGGTGTGTTCATTACTTTGTGTTCTCTGTTCAGCGTGTTTATTTCTAGTTTTTCTGATGAAACCAAATCTGGTTGCATCATTTTAATTTATTGATGATAAATCCAGATTTTAGTCTGCCAAAGTTGTTTTGTACTTCTTGATTAATGTTGTTCTTGGTTTCATTATTTTTACATATGATTCACCTAACTTTTGGTTTCACTTACAGGTAAAAAAAGAGAAATAGAGTCGTATAGATGCTCGTTGCATCATTTATGCAAAGTAGCAGTTGAAATAAAGGAATTATTAAAGAACAAAGAACCGCATTTGTTAGCGAGCTTCTCGCAGTTACTCTCAAATTCGACATGTTAGTTACATTTACTTTGTCGAATCAACTAACCAAATAATCCTAGAAACGAAACTATACAAAACCAAAATAGGATTTGTTTTTGTTATTTTTCAGAAAGATTTTAATATTCGATTCCTCTAGCTCATTCATTCACTTCTCAAAACCTAAAAAAAATAATATATATTGAAGTCAAGTAATAACCTCGTATCAATTACAAAAAGAATAAATTGAAATCAACAGAGACAAAGTTACATGAATTCATGATCTACAGTGTGATAGCCAGGTTAAATGGATTTAACTTCAAATTTATTAGCTATAATCCTAAACTTTGAGTCTGAAATTGAACGAAAGAGTGCGGAATACAAAAACACTGAAGAAACCAGTGTAAAAATTGACATTAAGGTTTAGTTTTTAAAACTAAATGGGATTGAAAATCATACCTCATCCCGTGCCACAAAGATTGAAGAGAGCAATAGAAGAAAAAAAAAACTTTAGTAGTGTTTAAGGTTTTTCTTTGGTAGTAAACAGAGAGTAACATAGCCATAAACCCCAGTACTTGGGCTTAGGTTTTACACAAGACGAAATATTATTCAGAGAAAAAGAGAGAAAAACACGTCAGCTAAGAAAGAAAAAAATTTAAAATTTAAAAAGTCTCGCCACATCATCCTGTGGGATTGACCGTGGGATATATGGTGGGCTGAACAGAATTACTGGATATATTTACACTACCTTAACCAAGATGATCATTAAAACATATTGTTATCTTACTACCAAATAAAGAAAAAAACATAGAACTTAAGGAAGAAGATTAATTAATTCATAATAATATTAAATTATTGTATCTCTCAGTGATCGAAAAAAGTGTATCTAAAAGAATAATTTCACCACAATATTTTCACTGCGTCAATATTATAGAATTTTGTAGCTACGTCCCATTATCAACATTTCAGCAGATAATACTTAATTAATACAATGATCAACCATCATCACATTTTTGTTATAACTAAGTTGGAGCATAAAAATATTGGATTTTAGGTAGGATTAGATTGGATATAATATTATTTTTTTCTTGTTTGGATTAAAGCTAAAATACTTCAGAGCTAGCAGATTGTTTGTCTAAGTTAGCTAGAGTAGATAAACTTGATCATATATGGTCTGATTCTAGTTCTCTTGCTATATCTTCGCAGTTACGAAAGTATAAAACTCATGTCTTTATCTAATTCTTAATATGATAAAATCTTTCTTGTTCCAAAGAAAAGAAATATTTTATAGCTAAAAAAATTATCTCATATATATATATATATATATATATATATATATATGTATGTGTGTGTGTCCATTGACATGTGAAAGTATTACTACTGAAAATTTCCTTTTTTCAGATTTTTGGTATTACTATCGGTATTAGTCTTAGATTTTTTATATTACTAACAATGAATATCTTATATGGGTAACATAAGAAATATCTTATAAAATATAACAAAAATATAATATATATGTGATTTATGTGATATATTTTATATTATAGTTTTTTTCAAGAACAAAGATATATCAACATTACCTTAATCAAAAGCGAAAATAATCCTTATTAGATGATCATTAAAGTATATTGTGTATCTTACTACCAAATAAAGAAAAAAACATAGAACTTAAGGAAGAAGATGAATTAAGAAATCCATAATAAATGTATTAAATTGTTGTACTCTTAGTGATAATAAAAAAGTGTATCTAAAAGAATAATTTCACCACAATATGTTCATTGCGTCAATATTATAGAACTTTGTAGCTACGTCCACTATCAACATTTCAATGGATAATACTTAATTAACATGATGATCAATCATCATCACGTTTTTGTTATAGCTAAGTTGGAGCGTAAAAATATTGGATTTTAGGGTAGGATTAGATTAGATATAATATCATTTTTTTTTCTTGTTTGGATTAAAATTTAAATATTTCAGAGTTAGCAGATTATTTGTCTAAGTTAGCTAGACTGCTAGAGTAGACAAACTTGATCATATATATGGGCCAATTCTGGTTCTCTTGCTATATCTTCCCAGTTACGAAGGTATAAAACTCCCTGGCTTGATTGGGGTATACCCAAACTAATTGGGGTATACCCAATGAGACAAAATAGGGTCATTTTGAAGTAAAGCCAAGCCACCCCTTAACCTTGTTTTTTTTAAATGGCTAAAATGCCCTTGTTTAATTAACACTAAAAATTCTGATTAGGTTAATTAATTGAGTTTAGATTAAAATTTTGAAATTATGAATTCAGTAGATTAAATCTTTTATCTCCCTTATGAGTTCGATTTCGATCAAAAAATTTTGTTTTGAAAATATGAAAGGTCGGCAGGGTCCAGGTTTGAATAAGGTGCCGGCTATAATATAGCCGGCATGGTATTTGTTTGAATAAAATGCCGACCAATTTTAGCCGGCATGGTCCTTGGATGAATAAAACGCCGACCGTTTTGTGGCCGGAAGGGTCTTTGAATGAAGATTATGCCGAATTTCTTACGGTCGACACGTAAATATCTCCTATAACGCCGGCTATGATATAGTCGGCATGCATATAATTTATGACAGCGCCGGCGTATGTGTAGCCGGCATGTTAAGGATTTATAACCCTGTCGACATTTACATATACCAAACAGAAAACAGAATATCGGAAGATCTAATTCACTTTATTCATGCAATTTTGGTTACTACATTGATTGAAACGGAGGGTTTACATAGAGGTCTACCCACAAAACCTATACAAAAAGTTCTAAAGCCATCAATCTTCCTCATCCGAAGACGATACGGCATCCAAGTACTCCGGGTTATCCTCAGGGATTCTTTGTGCCAAGAAGTGATAGCTTGCATCGAACGCGAATGCTTCCCCCTTTTCCTCCAAGTAGCGCGCTCTCACGACTTCGTGCTACAAAAACACAAAAACAAACTTACATTTGTTAGTGGTGTTTCATTGGAAGATAAAACAACATGGGTTGCGTAAAAAATAACCACAAAATTACTTACAAATTGTGCAATGGACAAGGTGAAGGGGCGAGTGTTAAAAATCCGAGGTTGGAGAGCCAAAAAAGCAAGTATCGCATTTTCGATGACTAGGTGCCTTTCATGGACTTGTTGAATACTTCTTCCATTAGGATTACCAAACTCGCCGCTAAATTTGTTGTGTACCCTAGCCCAAAAGGTTGTGGAATCCTCCCTTTCGGAGGATTGACGTCTAAGTCGATTTTCCGCATACCATGCTTTGGTGATTGCCAAATCTTCATTTGAATCAAATGAAGTCATTGTTGTTTAGCTATTGGGTGAGTTTGATGGATTGTATGATGATATGAGCTTTGGATAGTATATGGAACTATTTGTATGTTGTTTTGTAGAGAGAAGTAGTGTGTTTATAGGATTGTACCCAAATTTGGCCGTTATAGTGCCCAAGTACAAGTCAATCAATGAAATTGTACTTGTCAAAAATTTGAATTTTGAATTTGCTTAAAGAACGAGATTTTTTTATCAAGATGTCCGAGTCTCATCGTTTAAAGCTTACTAAAACAATAACACTACCTAGGGCCGGCGAGGTGAGAAGTGTATAACTATGCCGGCGTTATGATGGTTTTGGCATCAGTAAATCATTTTCTTCTGTCAATACGCCGACAATATATTTTGAAATTTTACTGCCGGCTATGATATGGTCGGAAGGGTATAAATTTAAAACCATGCCGGCGTTATGATGGTTTTAGGCATCAGAAGAAGGTATTTTCTGTAACAAATCTCCGGCGTGTTCGAAAACATAATACACTGCCGGCTGTATCTTCGCCGGCTTGGTAATGATCTGACTCACTTGCCGACCCTGGTATGCAAGCATTTTCTGCTGACAGGGCCAGCAGTCTGACACTTCAAAACCTTGCCGGCCCTGGTATTGTCGGCATGGTGAATTAAAAATAACATGCCGGCAATTTGTCTTGAAACTTTACGTAGCTAAACAAACCTTTCATTCAACAATTAGAAATCAAACACTTGTTGTCCAAAATAAGAAAACATGTCCCATAAACCTTAAAAAACCATTTGTCCAACCATTAACCTTAACATTTGTCCAACCCAACATAAAGAAATAAATTAGGAAACGATTCATTCACCACGAGCACGAGCACGACCACGACCTCGGCCCCTTTTAGGAACACCAGCACTACTACTACCTTCACCACCACGACCACTACGAGCCCTCTTTTTGTCAGCATTCATCTTGGCTTGTGCTTCCCTCCTGGCCTTTTCTTCCCTCTTTAATTCAGCATCAGCTTGCTTGAACATTTCATAGGCATCCTCATTGTCAAGATTGCTAGCATAGTGAATGTGCTTGGTTTGCTCTTCAATCGACAAAGGCTCTCCTCTTTCTCTCGCGCAACACAACAACTTCACAAAGGTCTTCAAATGCCCCTTCTATTTTCAGTTAAACAACAAACAATTAATAGAATTATTCGATAATGTAATCTTAAAACAGTAAGAGCTACTCCAAAATACTTACAAGGAAGTTAGGAATTGTTGTTGAGTCATTCGATGCCATCTTCCTCTTACGAGCCAATTGTTCACCAGTCATTTCCCTAATCACAGTAGGACGAGCCCAACCCAAGTACCACGACATGTATCTCTCCTGAGCTTCATGACCTTCGGTCACCTCGTCCAAAAGACTCGTATCGACTTTACGGTCAATTCTTCCGTTCCAATGTCCTAGAGTTAGGGGTGGAGCGTAAGCGACGATAATAGTTTTTTGGGATGTGTTGCAGTCCTCCCTTAACACTTTAAAGAAAGGCTCAAGATCGAAATGGGGTTCTTCTTGGACGTAACCCAATTGTCGCATTACCCGATGTGGATCGTACATTGAAAATCCATGGGAGAACAACAAGGGTCCGTAGTATAATGCAACATCATCTCTCCTTTGGATTAAACCTTGATTTCTAGCATCTCGGTAAGGATCAAATATTACCTCATCCGCATTCAATTTGTCCAAGGCGATTCGCACGTTAATAAGCAGCTGCGGCATATCCTTTTCCTGAGCACCCTTAAAATTGTATCTTTGCGCTCTTGGCTTATCAATCGTAAGCTTTTCATTTACTTTGACGTGGGAGTTGGTTTTCACCAAAGTAGGGAAGTGCTCATATATCCAAACCTATGCAAACACAAAGTTTAGTAAGAATCAAACATTACAAGCATTTGGCAAATATAAATGATTTAGACAATATAATTACCTGGAAGAGACATATGTTTCCGTTAACTTGCGCAGTGAGTGCCCTTGAAGCCTTTGTCAACTCATTGTTCAAGAAGGCGACCACCGCAGTACCCCAAGAATACTCATGCATCTTATCTAAGGGATCCAGTAGTTGTAAATAACTGGCGTCGACCAAGCTTCCGGAACTGTCAGGGAAGATGCATCTGCCCAGGACGTATAGCAAATAAGGTGACGCGGTAGCATTGATTCGCACGGGGTTCACCCTTCCTTCCACATCAAAGATTTTCTTGGTCCCAGATAATGTATCCCTCAGCTTCTTCAGATTAAACTTCTTGCTTATATTACCATCCTACATCGCAAGCATAGACTCCGTCTTAATCGATCCCAACCGAACAAAGTGTTGGTCAATTTGAAGATTTCCTCCCAAGAAATGTTATTATCGAAGCCCTCATTGACCGCTTTTCCCTCAACCTCGAGGCCTAGAATTTGATGAGCATCATCGGGAGTTATCGCCATCTCACCGAATGGGAATAACATTGTATCGGTCTCTCCGTAGAACCTCTCACGAGAATGCAGATACGGTAACTCTATCATACTCAACATTCGAACTCTCCACCGCAGCAACAACCCGGAGTTCTTGACAATCACTTTCACCTCCTCACATTCATCCTCAAGATCCCAAGTCTTAGTCATTGAACATGAAGCTTGGCGCCTCATGAGACGGATAGCATGCTTGTGATCCTAAATACCAAAAACACAAAATGAAAAGAAATACAAACACTTGACGCAAATTTAAGATAGTTACACACTTAAATGAAAAACAAAGACGGATTGAGATTACTTACGATAGTATTTTGGATTTCACATGCCCACGAGTCTTTGTATCCAAAAAGAACATGTCCACCATCTTCTGGGGGCCCCCGGGGAAGCTCGTTTGGTTTCAATTTAACCTTCAATTCAGAGGGAGGCATGTGGGAATTAGCTGGTTTAGTGATAACCCTTTTCTTCTTCCCGGTTGCACTAGTACTTGCAGCTTGGGTTTGTTCCCCAACTTCTTCTTCTTCTTCTTCTTGTTCCTCTGCCTCTTCAACAATTTCATCCTGAATATCCTTACCTTGATCTCCATTACCATTACCATCATCATCATCATCATTACCTCCTCCAACATTAGGCATGTCTTGATCACCATCATCATCATCATCATTGTTACCTCCTCCAGCAGCCGGATTTCTTTCATCACCATCATCATCGTCACCTCTTCTACCAGATGGAATTGATTGGTCTTCATCTGGAGTCTCGTCTGAATCACTTGGTTCCGATGGTGGTTGATAATCATCATTCGACACACGGATCTTTGTCGTTCCCGCCACAACGTATGCCCCTCGATGTCTTGAAGTCAAGAGTTTGTCACCAACACGAGGAGGTCTTGAAGGAGGACTAAGATCTTTCAGAGCTTTCTTGTTTGCATTTTGCAACCTGAACAAGAACAATTAAGAAAAAAACTATAAATCGGAAGGCTCAACATATATAACCATTCCGGCGGACTAAGGTCGGAAGGGTCGATATCTAATCAACAAGCCGGCTAAACAAGGGTCGGGAGGGTTTTATTCCAATAACCTGCCGGTTTTTAACAACTATGACTGGGTTTTCAACTACAAAAGTCGACAACGTCCATAATAAAAACAACACCGGCTAACATAACGCCGGCGTGGTATTATTTAGATACCATTCCGACCTTTATCATTCAAGGCATCAGGAGACGCTAAAAAACCGAAATCCCGCCGGCAAGTTAAAAGTTTATAACCAACCCGGCTTAAAAAAAAAAGCGCCGGCAAGATTATACGTTGAATAACATCCCGACCATGTGAAAGCAGTTACAAAAACTAAACCGCAGGCAAGATATTCAAACAACGATCATCCCGGCGGAACCCTAACTATGAAATCCCGGCAGGGTCGTGAAACAAACACATTGCCGGCGAAATAACTGCAAATTCAAAGATTCGATTTTTCTGACCTAATTTGACATGCAAACATGAAATCGAAGTACTAGAGTGAGTTTAAGTAGGCCCTTACTTTCTTAATCGCACCATTTCTTCGTTTTGAGCGGGTTCAATCTCTTCTTCTTCGACGGTTTTTTCTTCTCTTTTTGTTGAACTAATTTTGCAATTCCAGGGTTGTATTGATTGGGTTTTCGATTGGCGCCTTTCATACGAGTTCCCTTACGCTTTGGTGGTTCCATTGATGAAGATTACTCGGAGTTTTCGAATCGACGATGTTAATGAATTAATCGACGAGTTTTGGTGGTGGTGGTGGGGGAGGAGCCGGTGTGGTTATGGAAGAGAAGAAGAGAAGAAGGAAGATGAAAATAAAAAAAAACTGATTATGGTAATAGAATTATAAAGGTCAAGGGTAGTATTGTAACTTCAACCAAATTTGACCTCCCCCTAGTAAGGTCACATGTCCACTTAAAATTGGGTATACCCCAATTAGTTTGGGTATACCCCAATCAAGCCAGGTAAAACTCATGTCTTTATCTAAGTTTTAATATAATAAAATATCTCTTATCCCAAAGGAAAGAAATACTTTAGAGTAGGGGTGAGCATGGGCCGGTATGGACCGGTTTTCACCCCATCCGCATCCAATCCACTGCACTACGGATTTTAAATTTGGCATCCGCATCCAATCCATATCCAACGGATTTGCATCCAATGGATACACGGATGGACGGATTGGATGCGGATAATCCAACGGATTTGTTTTAGTTAAAATTTATAGTAAAGAAAATAAAGCTAACACAAATGACTCCTTATAAAACCTACATATCCTATATATGTATACAAATATAAAAATGTCATGTACAACACCCCAAGCAAATATCTTAAAAATTCCTAAATGATCCATAGTATTTTCTAGAACTATATAAATGCCCTCTAATTTAACGGATATGGATGTCCAACGGATTTTCAAGGTTGCATCCGGGACCGATCCGTTATCCGTTGGATTTCAAAAATTCCATCCGCATTCAACCCATTAACGAACGGTCCGGACATCCATCCGCAAATGAACGGTTGGTCCTGGTTAAATCCGCGGATTACGGACCAAATGCTCACCCCTGCTTTAGAGCCATTCTTTAACAAAATTGGATCCCCCATGGCCCAAGCCTACATGAAACGTTGTTGGCAGTTGGCACCCTGAGGGGCCCAGAGAAAGAAGAAAGGTGTAAAAATCTAGATAAGTAAAGTGAAACTGGTGGGCAGTGGCTCAAGGAGCGTCAGTGGACTAAAACAGCAAGTAATAATAGTCAGATGGATATATTTAAAGTTTAAACACAGAATGTAAAGTTCATCGTTTCAGAAACTTCAGATGGCTTCAGTTTCTTCTTCTCTTTGTTTTCAGTCACTCGGGAGAAGAACTCCACCCTGCAATTCCATACCCTATAACAACTCTAAAGGTAACTCTTACAAAACCAACAAACTATGTAGAGTTTTAGAACTAATTTCTCCTTATATGTCTAGATTTATTGGATGTTTTTGTACACCAGGAATGAGAAATTGGAGAAATCAGTCAATTGTCCAGTGCAGCCAGAGAACTACTCACAATTCAGGGTAATTTACCAAACTTAGTATCATAATGTTTCCATTATCTATTGTCATCCTATCTGAGACATTACTATTGTTTGTATTATTATGTTTTAGTAATTGCATTGAAGAGGAAGAACAATCAAAGAACACAAAAAGGAGAGAAGCTTTAATTCAGATAGCCACATTTGCTGGATTTTCTTACTCTCCATTCATTGGTTCTGCAGCAGCAGAAGAGAATGGTAAGTTCTTCTTCCGATGCTTTCTGTATCAGCGAATACTGAAATTGATTTGGCTCTGAGTTAAATTGTTTCAATCTGGTTGAAATTCTGCAGACAATTTTCGGGTTTATTCAGATGAAACAAATAAATACAAGATTATGGTCCCTGAAGGTGAGAGTTATTTGCAAACCAGTAGTAAAAAAGTGAGTATCATCCCGCGAGGACATATGGAGGAGGTGGGCACTTAAGAAACTCCCAAGTGGCCTTGAGGGATTCAAAGTGGTTACCCATATGGAGCAAATCCACCATCGAAACAGTTACCCCATGAGTTATTAGTAACTATAGAAATTAGGGCTAATCCCAGACATGTGTTTGTGCAGATTGGCAAGTTGGTCAAGGAAAGGACAACGGACTCCGAGCTTTAACTGGATTTTACCCACAAGTTGCCTCTGAATCCAATGGTATTTTGTTATCTGAGTGTATATCATGAATCCATATGTTTATTACAGGCTTTTGTGAAGTTTGTTTAATTGAGAGAAGTGGGATTTGCTTGCTTCAGTTAGTGTTTTTATCACCTTGCTTGGTGCTGACTTCACGAGAATGGAATCTTTCGGCAAAGTTGAAGAGTTTGCCGAGACTCTGGTAAGTAGTGGTGAGTATTTGCTTTCAATGAAGTTTCCCTCGCTCGTTTAATATTCCAGTCAATGGGAATGAATGGAGAACTTATTCTGTTTGATGAGTAGGTTAGTGGACTAGATAGAAGTTGGCAAAGGCCTCCAGGTGCAGCCGCAAAACTTATCTCCTGCAAATCTTCAAATGGTATTCATCTATCCAGGCAATCTTTTTCTTTCTGCAGTTGAAGGGGTACGAATGTAGTTGTTGTTAAACTTAACATTGCTTGATCAATTCTATGTATGCACAGGGTTTTATAATATCGAATATACACTACAAAAACCAGGTGAGAGTTGCAGACACATATATTCCAAGATCGGGATGGCTAACAACGGCTATTACAACAGATTGTTCACTGTAACTGGGCAGGTATCTGTACATATAACCATACTCCAAATACATTTCCTTTCCCCTTCTCTTTTTTTTCCTTCTACTTGCTATGTTGTAAGTGCAAATTAAAAAGGGATATCTTGTGTTGTTGTAGTTTATGGAAGAAGAAACAGACAAATACAGTTCCAATGTTCAGAAGGTGAGCTAAACAATCTCGAACTGTTTTGCGTGGTTTAGACTAGTTCCTTCAAACTTCCAAATCTCTTTTACTGAACATGTTCCACTTGCTTTGCAGACTGTATCATCCTTCAAGTTCACTTGAGTAACATGGCAAGGTTCTTTAAATATACAGAAACAGAACTGAACTTTAATAGTTCTATTTCGATCTGAAAAATTTGTGGTGAGAAACTAACACAGAATCATTTGATTGTCCATTGCAGTCATACATTATTACCTATAATGACAAACATGACTCCTAAATTGGTTATGTTTTTAATGCAAACCAGAGGGGCGAGTTCTGCGAGGAATCAAGGTTGGCAATGAGATGTAAGGTCCCGAGGAGCAGAAAGCAAAAACAAAATTCTCATAGAGTAGTTTTTCATTTTAATCTGTGTATGTATACCATATAGAGGATGTATTTTGGTGCAGTTTATGATCCAGCTTTGTGGATGCAAATCCACAGCTACAACTTTTTGCTAAATAAATAGATTGTATAAACTAGCAACAATGAGAACATACATGCGCATAAACTCTGTGTGCAAGATGTGAAGGTTGTATCTTGTTTCAAATTGATATAGTTCAAATGGATCATTTTCAGAGGTCAATTCTTTACAATGACTAGATGGTACATCACGTCGCTCTTTAAATTGAAATACTAACATGATTTTATACCACCTCATTCATATGACAATGAAGAGCACAGCCATAGATTACATATATATTCGCGAAGCCTTTGAAGCTTTTCTGGATTCTCTCTGTGTGCAACATGCTATATAGCCATCCAAAGTGAGCAATAAGTCATGTCACAATATCTGTTGTATTAACACTCCCTTTTTCTATGCTTGTATTCTTGTTTGATGGAGTTTTACTATGAAATAGAAATGCCAGGTGATCAGCAAAAAACTGGTTTTTCATATCCTGCAATTGGTGCCACTCTTTCTCCATGTGCAGTTCCATTTCCTCAAAATGAACAATTTTCTCCTGAATTTCCTTCATCTGCAAAAAAGAAAAAGAAAAAGACGTACAAGTGTTGATGCTTGGACGGGATTTCACCAAAATTGTAAGGTTACTTCAAGTTCACGTTGAAACAAGCTTGGAAATAGACATACCTGAACTTCTACTATGTCTGATATGGATTTCTCTGGATTTTGCTCGTCCTTCTTAAGAGACACCTGTGCTTCTCCAACAGCCTCTTCCAATTTGCTCAAGGTGGAATTGTCAGCAGCACCAGACACGGCCTCCTCCACTTTGCTCAAGGTGGAATTATCATTGTCCGGAGCACAAGATACAGACACCTCCAATTTGGACAATGCCGAATTGCCATTGTTAGTAGCACCAGATACCACGCCTGAAGCAAGTTATAAATACCATTAGTTCGGAATATATAAAATGCCCGACATTATCCAAAGAGCCTACCAAAAAAAGTCCTCGTCCGATGAAAATGATTTTCGCGAGGGGTTTTAACCTTTAATATATGACAGGTCATATGTTGGTTTCAAGCAATTGAGAGATTCAGACATGAACAGCTTAACATGAGGATTTTCCAAGCACTTGTTATGAACCAAATACTGTAAACCATTTTCTGATTCGTACTTCACGGTGAATAATTATTTGGTTGTATAAATCATACCACTTTATGTAATTCAAACACTATTCTACCCTATCCCCCAGGTTTCATCTACTACCTACAAGTTCAGCATGCTTCCCTCCATCCAGCTCCCACTCAAGGTGTTAATTACTGTAGTTCATACACACTAACTGCTAGCTAATACTAAAGTAGGAGTCCTTACCCGTTTCAGCAGGGAGAGACTCAAATCCTTCTCTGATCCCTTTATGACCAATAAGAAGGTCCTCCTCAGAAAGAGCTGCCACAGCTGCTCGAGCTGCAGCCTCTGCAACCCCAGACCCAGCCATAGCAGATAAGAAAGCCACCTGAGAACACATCAGATATAACATTAATACAGATACTTCTGTCTCCATTTCTCAAATCTTATGCCCTTAGGCAACTCATTAATAATTCATATATAGCAGAGGACCAATCATTCAACGAGAGTGTTTCAACCACTAAATCAAACTTAAACAAAACCATGGAATCATATATAACTTCCCTTATTTCTAACGTGGTGTAGTTAAGTAAATACCTGAGCCATAATTGGGTTGCTTGCATCAGCAAGTGGTGTAAGGCACCTTTTCTTTGCTGGGGATGATGAGGAAACATTCTCCGCTCCAGCTTCAGTCTCACTTTGGTCTTTTGTATCATAGTACTTGTCAACCTCTGCAGAGGCTGGAGGGCCTACAAATTGTTCCTTGAAGGGAAGTTTGATAAAACGAGCAACACACTCTTTCTCACTTCTCCCACCAACATGCTCAGCTACCTTCTTCCAGTCATCACCAAAGTGCTGAATGGCTTCAAGAAGGTGTAGAGTATCTTTTTCCGTCCAGTCACCCGTCTTAGTTGCTTCCCTGATTTCAACCCTTCTGAATTCTGTAGCACTGACACCCACACGATAGTTTCCGCGAACATAGCATCTTGCACAGAGAGTAAGATCATGCTGTCCAACACATTAAATGATCCGGAACATGAGTATGTTATCTTTGAGAATAGACTTTGTTACACCATAATCTATTTACCTTAGCTTAAACATTTAAGCGCATAACATAACCCTGTAACAAACATAAGTTGAGCACAACAGACTCACTTAGGATGGTCTAAATTGTTGGTTGGTTCAAGCCTTCAAGGGGATCTTTGGTATTAGAGGTGACCAAATGTTGCTTATCAGGTGCAAAATACATTTTAAATCTTAAAATTAAAGCAATAGAGATTCATCATAGCGCATATGCAACCACCATCAGAATGTAAGATGGCACATCAACAATATGTAGAATATATCAAGAAACAAGAAAAAACATTTTACCTGATCACAAACAAAACAAGCAATGCTGCAAACAGTTTTGCATCCACTACAGAATTTCTTTGCGGTTTCTTTCGTTGAAGAAGACAAAGGAGAAGGCTGGTAAGGACTTACACTAATAACCCCCTCATTCGACTTAACACTACCAGTACTACTACTCCCTTTCTCTTCCTTCGACCTCAGCGGAACCATGCCAGTATAATTAATCAAACCCCAACCTTCAAGAAAATCAAAAACTCTACGAATGGAACCAACATCACCAACAAGCATTTTCCGAATCTCCGTATAAGTAATCTTATTCATAGGCTTTTCTCTAAATTTTTGAATCATAGTATCTCTATAATACTTATACACACTAGGGTTTTTCGTAGTCGACTTCCCATCAAAGAATTCAGGTAAAAAACGAGTCTCCGTTTCATGAATTTTATCCCATGAAAACCATCCTAATAACAAACAAGACAAAAGAGAAATTCACTTGAAAAAATAATCAAAGAAAAAGATAAATCTAAGAAATTAGGGTTTGTAAACAAGGGGAAAAGTGAAATACTTACTTGAATAACTAGGGATACTGATGACATTGTGGTTAGACGTTGAAGGAGAGGAAGATTTCGATGGTTTGGCAACTAGTGGTGGCGTTATGATATCTTTTGAATCAGGAACTTGCAGATTTACGACCGGAGACGACGGAGTTCTAGGGATTTCTGTCGGCGGAGGTGGTGGTATTTGGGAAATCGGCACCGGTTGTTTGATCACTGGGAATTGAGCTGCTTCCATTGCACAGTAGTTGTTAAGATGGCGGAACGGTGAGTGTGTGTGAGAGTGAGAGCGAATCTCAAACTAACCGTTGTGATGATTTGGGGTGCGATTACGAGGACAATGAACGAAACATTAAGACCTTGTTAAGCCTTTTGAGGAGTCTTGTAAGGACGGATATGCCCATGCTAAGACTCTATTTGGGCTTAAAGTTGGACCACCGTATCCGTTTCCAGTAAGTCTTTGCAACCTCGGTCGGGTCAAAGTTAAGTTTTTTAGGCATCCCTTTTCATGGGAGACCAAATCCAAATCCAAAGTCTTTTCCAGTAGCAAGTACCGGGTCGACTAGAGAATATCTCCTAAGAGTAGAATATAGGTTTTACGCCGGCCTGTCCGAGCCTCACACAACTTGCACTACGGCAAGCAAAAGTACTTGACGCTACCCGCGTCGCGATTGTTTATGTTTTTGGACCAGATGAAAGTAGTCACCGTGTTAAAGGGATTACGAATTCTCGACCATTAATGCGGATATACTTGCGCCATGTCCCGGTTGCAGAAGCTACGGGATGTTTCCCCTTCACAATCACCGCTAATCTAATCATTATACTGGGGATTCCCCTTCACAAACAAGCTGCGGGGTTGCCTTTACGTGTTCGATGATTGGGTTGTAAAGAATTTTAAATGAAACAAAGGAGAGGGTTGTTAGTCTACATACCTGAAACCCACCTCTTCCACGCGTATTGCCGCCCTCCATGTATGTCTGTCCAACGCCCACTCTAGTGAAAGATTTCGGTTGCTTAAGTCGTTCTTTACACACTCGTCCCAAGTTAGCTTCGGTCGGCCTCTACGTTGCATCCGTCCTTCAACGCGCCTGATGTGACCTACTCTCACTGGGGCATCAGGCGGTCTTCGCTGGAGATGCCTAAACCAGCGCAACCGATGTTGTACGAGCATCTCCTTGATTGGATCTACCATAAGTTTCTTACGTACGTATTCATTCCTGATACGGTCATGCCTAGTATGCTCGCATGCCCACCTCAGCATCCGCATTTCGGTACTCTTCAGTCTTAAAGTGTCCCGGCTGTTTATCGCCCAGCATTCCGCACCGTATAGCGTTGCAGGCCTGATCACGGATTTGTAGAACTTACTTTTGAGCTTTAGCGTCTCTTTGCGGTCCTTTTTCATGGGTCAATTTTAGGAGGTCATTATGAAGTAAACCTAAATCAACCCTTATCTAGATATTTATGTTAATATCAAAATCACCCTTTCTAATTAAGTTAGTTTAATTATTAATTTAAGGTAATTAAAAGTGTTTTTTTAGAAAAATAATTACATATTAAGCTCTAAAAAAACAGGGTGATACTCTTAGAGTTACACAAACACCATCCATATTATTTGGGCTAAATGAAAACCGTATCCAATGAAAATGGAACAGAAACCCCATTTCAATTCAAATTAGTTAAATTTAGTTTTTAACTGATTATACATTCCAATTCTGCCCTGAACCCCATATATACACGATCTTTATAATGGAAATTTTGGCGGAAACATAATAGAATTTATGGAGATCGGATTTACAGAGAGGATTCGAGATATTCTCTATCGTAATCTTCCTGTATTTAGATTTTAAGGTTCATATATACCAGATTTATACCAATTTCATCGATATTTACAATTCAAAACTATTCCTATCTCTTTCTACGGTTCGATTTCATATTTGATCATCTCAGAAACTAATTTTGAGATCTCTTTTTCGCTTCAGTTTAGTTGAGTTAGAGAACAGATCGTAGATTTCAATCTTAGATCGAGATTGATTGAAGAAATTGAAGAAATTTGGTTTTTCGTTTTCATCTTCTGTTCAACTTAATTTGAAGAAAAGAAGAGAAATAACAGTATAATTCTTCGAATTATCATGTTAACTCTATCATCTTCAGATTGAGTAGTCGAGCCATATTCATCAGTAACGCAAATTCGATTTTCAGGTATTTTTTACTTATTTGATTTGTTTTTGAATTTTCTAGTTGATTTCATTAGAGAAGCTACAATAATGTTATACTTTTTCTTTGTTGTTCATATTTAAATCATTTGTTGTTGTTGATTATTTGTTGCTGCTGTTGTTCATATTGAAATTGATATGGATGTAATTTTTTTGTTTCCACGTTTAAATTGAGTGAAACCTTTTTTGGTTCCATACTTTTCTTTGTAGATATGGACTCTGTCATTGCAGCTGTATGTCACAATGAAGCTTCATTGTCGTTTCGTATTGGTTTAAGATCAACTCTTATGGAGTTAAAGGATAATATTTGTTTAAATTGGGTCCAATTATCACCATTTTCTATTGAAATCATTCACAAATTTGGTGAGCAGCAAAAGCTTCTTCAGTCTGATTATGATCTCCAATCAGCTGCTGTGTTTTCTCTGTTTAATAATTTGCCAACACTAGACTTATATGTACATCATAGAGGTGAAAGTTCAAGTTCAGCATGCCACATAGGTGAGAGTTCAAGTTCATCATCCCATAGGTCAGAAGTTGTACCTGTTAATCAGCCACTAGTTACCGACGTCACTGATTATGATGACCCTAACGTAGTCAACGAACCGTTGAAATCCGCTCGTTGGCTAGGTTTTTTTCACAGTGTTGAACAAGTGTTTCCAGGAGGTGTGGACCAAGTGCGTCACGATTTAATGAAATACCATGATGCAAATGGTTATGCATATAAGGTAGCAAGAAACGTGAAGTTGCGGATCGGTGCTTGTTGTGCTAACAAGGAGAATGACAAGTGTAATTGGCACATGTATGTTGTTTATTGTGACGGTGTCGAAGGAAGTCCATTTATTATCAAGGAGTTAATAATCAGCATACTTGTGGCGCTGGATTTATTAACGTACCACATGTATCAAAGAAGCTAATAAGTTCCTTGATCAAGGATGAGATTAAACAGAACCCAAAGAAGAAGACAAAGGAGATTATGGAGCAAATTAGAAGAGAATATGGCTTTGACATAAGTCGTTATTATGCATACGCAGGGAAGAGATATGTATTTAATATGGCATGGCGAGAGGATGAGAAATCATTTGCTTACTTGCATTGGTTTACAAAGAAATTGTCTGAAACCAATCCTGGATCTCATGTTGTTTTAGAAATTGACAGCGCTCAAAAGTTTGTGAGATTGTTCATTGCCTTTGGAGCATGTATCCATGGATTTAATTACTGCCGGCCTTTGCTATTCATGGATGCAGCACATTTGAAGAGTAAATATCTCGGTCACCTGATGGCAGCAACAGGACTAAACGGGAATAATGGTAATGTTCTGAACCTTTTTTCTGTTGGTTTTTTTTTATCATTTTTTTTTTATGAAACCTTTTTTCTATCTTGTTGGTTTCATCATTTTTTTGCTGTGTTGTTTTGTCATTTTTACCTGTTTCGTTTGATTTTATATTGAAGGAATTTATCCCTTAACTTATGTTGTGGTTTCAGCTGAGACTGATGCTAACGGGAAATGGTTTATGGAGCATCTCAGGGATGTCGTTTCTCCTCAAAGACAACTTACATTTGTGAGTGATCGAGGTAGTGGTTTAGTCAACCAAATCTCCGTCGTTTTTCCAGGTGCATATCATGGGTGGTGTTACTGGCACATGACAAACAATGTTAATGCATGCTTGCCTAAGTCAGCCAAGACATATAACAATTATGTGTTGAAGTTGTTTGAAAAATGTGCATATGCGAATACACATGTAGAGTTTAAGGAGAGTTGGGATGACTTGATGCTTGTTAAAAATCAGAAGCTACAAGATTATCTTAGTAGAGCTCCAGTTGATAAATGGGTTAGTTTTTTTTTTTCCGGCTGTCGATATGGGGAGTTGTGCTCAAATGTTGTTGAATGTTTGAATGTTGGATTAAGGAAGAGAGGGAGATGCCTCATGCTGTCATGGTTGATAAAATACGACTGAAGCTTATGGAAATGATGTGCACCCACCCGTCGTGAAGAATCTGTGACATCGTTTGATTGGCGAGGAGTTTTGTGTCCAAAAATGGAAATTGAACTTTATAACTGTGACTACTAATTTTCCCGTAATGTATACAGCTCGGAGAATCAGATACTAAGTAGTATCGATGCCTCTGTTGAACTGATAATGCTAAGTAATAAAAGCTATTCAATATCACAATAATAACGAAGAACACAAATATAATGTAAAAACTACTAAGTTATCATGAGACATAAGAGATTACGTGGTTCGACTTTTGTCTACGTCCACGGGGTAACGAGTGATTGTTTTGTATTAAGTTATGGTGGTTACAAAGATCTTAAATGCTTCCCAAAGTAATAGAGAGAACTCAAGTTGAAGTAAATACTTAAGTTCTAAACATTAAAGAGGTATAAGCTTAAGACTAGATCTTCTCTCCTAGATATTGAATGCCCCTGGTTTGTTGGTGAAGCTTGGTATTTATAGCCTCTTTTGCTCCAGGTATATCTGTTGGTGCAAAATTAATCACCCCAACAATCTTCGAGATGTGTGTATGATGATCGAATCGCCGCCGTTGATTAGATTCTCCAAAGAATTATTGATTGAAAATGGTGGGGGTACCTGCAAAGACACTCCGATGCTAAAATCAACAAGAGTTCTATGCAAGTAGGTTGTTAAGAAAAGGACTAGAAATTGTGTACCTTTTGTGCTGAGATTTTGCCTCTATATATAGGCAGAAATAGATGTAGCTTTAGGGTTTTGATAGTTATCCTAATAACTTCCCTCATCTGTATAAATCTCAAATAACATCCAGATTCATGATAAACTCTAATATTTATCATAATCCTCATGTATCTTAAATAATAATTATCTTGAATAATTATTATAAATATTTAAGATAATTATCCCCTTTTATTTAGGATCCTGCATTTATCTTAAATAATATTAATAATTATAAATAAATAATTATTCAAGACTCTTGGGCTTCAACAATAAGCCTAGTAGGTTTCCATAATAAACCCACTGGTTTTCCTAACAACCCAAATCCAGGCTTCCATAATAAGCCATGTGGGTTTCCACAATAAACCCACCGGTTTCCACAATAAACCGGATTAGGCTTCCATAATAAGCCATGTGGGTTTCTATAATAAACCCGCCGGTTTCCACAATAAACCGGATTAGGCTTCCATAATAAGCCATGTGGTTTTCTACAATAAACCCGCCGGTTTCCACAATAAACCGGATTAGGCTTCCATAATAAGCCATGTGGGTTTCCACATTAAACCCGCCGGTTTCCACAATAAACCGGATTAGGCTTCCATAATAAGCCATGTGGGTTTCTACAATAAACCCGCCGGTTTCCACAATAAACTGTGCTGCACCAACATCAAATAGCTTGTGCGGTACGCACATGCGCTATTTCGATAGGGTACAAACATCGCCCCCTCTTAACTCTCTACCTGTCGAAGGGTTAAGAAGACCAAGGCTCAATTTGACAGCGACATGCATACCATTGTGCGAATGAACCATGTCACACTGTAGTGCGCATCCGGCCTGATTTACAAATCCGCAAGCACTTGGCGCTACAAGCCCAAGCTCCAAATTTATGAATCCAATTTATGTGGCCCGTCAAAAGCATGAGGCCCACGTTTACACTTGCATCGTATCCTTTCCATCCAAACTCTGTAGTCTGTAAGAATTTATCTCCGCGTTAAAATTGTGGATTTAAATCCCTGTGAATCTAGGAAACCAACTCCCATTGGTCTTCACCTTGTTTTCATACGATTACTCCATATCCAGTCTTCCCATGCTGAGTTGTCACCGCCGGCCGAAAATCAAGTCTACCGGAGTTTAGAGTTTGATCTCTTTTAAAACTCCAGATTCATCAAATTCCAGCGATCAATTGCCTTCCGGCCAAAGCTTCTCATTAATATAAATACGATCACCTTCCCATGTAAACTCACATCTGCCAGTTTCGCTCCAGCCTTGATATCTTGTTCGGTGAGTGTAGTTTCTCTTCCTCCATCTCTGTACGCTTGTATTCCAGCCATGTTTGTAAATTTTAGTTCCTTTATCGCTTTGACATTGTAGGATGATCATTAGTTTCCTTTGATGTTCCTCTTTTATGTTGTTTCTGCCCTCGTAGCTTTTCCTTTGCTAATTGTTTTTGGTATCCGAGATGGTTTGCTGATCACTTTATGGCACGTCTTTATTCTTCCAAATATCAGCATCGACTCTTGCTCAACCTTGCAAGTATGACTTCATTCAACAATCCCATCACCCAAGGAACTCCACCGAAGGATGCTGATAATGCTAACCAGAAATCAGGTGTTCGAGGGGATGATCAGAAACCAAGAGCTCGCAAATGTCCGTCGGCTATTAGAGACTTCCCTCATAACTTTCAACGCACTGGGATGGGTATAATTAGCTCTTCGAACCCGAACGCAGACATGAATGTAGGAGACAAACCCTCGCCTTTTGTAGCTATAAGCGATGATGAAAACGGAAGCATCAATGCTCCTTCCAAAAATCGAAGTTTGTCAGCAGAATATAACCCTGCCACACCTCTACCCGAACCACCAGTCCAACATTGCCTGCCCTTTGAAGACGATGCCTTTCGTCCAGCCTTGTAAAAATCGACTGGCTCCGTGGTGACCATTGGTGATTCAGCTATCAAAGACACTACTGTCGCGCGCGGTATCTTGCTTTCCAGCATGCTGCCAGTAGATCGCCATTTCTATGATCGCATGAACGATATTCCACGAGTTCTCGACCGGGCAGCGCAGCTTCATTTTGCAGTACGTGCTTAATGCTCGACTTATTCCTCTTACTCTTTTGGTAGTCTTTAAATTTAAATCGATATTCGATGTATTTCTTTGAAGGTCCTTTCACTTGTTCGTCGTGCCGGAGAACTTCACTACGAAGCTTTAGACGAGAAAAAGAAAGCTCATGAGCTTACCTTGCATCACCTCCAGCGTGAAAATGACAAGCTGAAGCGCCAAATCAAGGAACTCCGCTAGAAAAACCGTGAAGCAGATAATGCGCTGAGTTTGATGTGCAAGCAACGAGTTCGTGCCTCCTATGAAGCTATCGAACGCGGCGGCTACACTACTGCTCCTTCTTATGCTGAAAAGAAATTCGTCGCCGTCAATGACATGCTTTACGACCCGGAGGAGGAATAATATCATGGAGGATAGTTGTTCTTGTGTTTCCAGAAACTCATGTTATTCTTCTTAGGCTAGCTCTAGATATATCGCATTCATATATTTTTCTTTACTTTCTAGTAGATGTCCTTCGGTATGGACTTGCCATTGCTTTACCAAACATTCTCCATTTAATTTTTTGAACTTTTCAAGAACTTATTCCTTGCCTGAAAGAAGAACCTTTGTGATCGTCCAACCATGTCAACCGCCCGAGATGTTCTGATCTACTGATTAAGACTTTCTCTAGTTGTAGGAAACGAGTTTATTGAAAGAATACGATCTACATTATCACGAAAGCATAACTACATTAATGAAAATATTTCTTAAGATTGAAAGAATTCCATGGCTTCGGCTCTTCTTTCCCCGCTCGAGCTTCTTAACCAATATGCACCTCCGCTAGCAAGTATATCCACTAAGTAAGGCCCTTCCCAGTTCTCTCCCAATTTCCCACCGCTTCCATCTAAGGATTTGGGTCTTGTCCTTCTTAAAACCTGCTCTCCAGGAAGAAATGTTCGTTCACGTACCTTTTTATTGTACTGTTGCTTCATAGACTGCTGATATACTGCCAATCTCCTTGAAGCCTCTTCACGAACCTCTTCCAGCAACTCCTTATCTCTTGAAAGAATCTTTACATTCAAACCTGACCGCTCTGCTAGAGTCTTGGTGGTTGGAACTAACAACTCTACAGGTAATACAGCTTCCGTGCCATATGCTAGTGTAAATGGAGAAAATCCAGTCGACCGTCTTGGTGTTGTTCTGTATGCCCACAGAACCCCAGGTAAGAACTCCGTCCACCTTCCCTTTGCCTTATCCAAGGTTTTCTTTAAGTTTTCTAAGATAACCCTATTAGTTGCCTCGGCCTGTCCATTGCTTTGGGCATAATATGGAGTCGAAAAATTATGTTTAATATGAAGACCTTCACACAACGATTTGATCGTTTCACAATCGAATTGTTTCCCATTATCGGAAACAACATCGCCGACACACCAAACCTACAAATGATATTCTCCCAGATGAATCTGCGGACGTGAACCGCTTCCGTTCTCACTAGAGCCACTGCTTCTACCCACTTTGTGAAATAACCAGTTGCCACTAACAAATACTTGACGCCCCAGGTGCCGTGGGGAATGTACCTACAATATCCAAACCCCATTTATCAAACGGCCATGGGCTCATGACTGGATGCAGCTCATTTGTTGGTCTCTTTATTAGAGGTCCATGCAGCTGACAAGCCAGGCATTTTTGGGTAAATTCCTTTGCGTCGTTCTGCATATAAGGCCAAAAATATCCTTGAGATAACAACCAGTGCGCCAGACTCCTGCCTCCAGAATGGTTCCCACAACACCCCTCATGTGCTTCTGCTAACAACTGCTTCCCCATTTCTCGGGTTATACACCATAGGAATGGCTCCATTGATATTGGCTTCTTGTAAAGCTCTCCTTCAATAAGAGCGTATCTCCAAGCTGTCTTCTTTATCTTCCCGGCCAAACTCTTATCACGTGGAAGATCCTGGGTTTGCAGGTATCGAACGTAAGGCTGCCTCCAATCCTCAGGCATCTCGTTGATACCTTCATCTATATCCATAGGATCATCCTGAGATTCGGACGAGGAAGAATTACTCCTATCGGCGTAAACTTTTTGATCAAACGTTGACGGTATTGTGAATGCTGGGAAACTCTTGGAAATCAACTACAATATACCGTGTTGTTTCTAACACAACGGCTGCCGACACGTAAGCAAGAGCGTCCGCATGCCTGTTTTCTATCCTTGGCTTTTGCTCGATATCAAATACCTCGAATTCCTTTGCCAGTTCATGTATGTATTCCAAGTAAGATGCTAACCTCTCATTCCTGGCTTTATACGCGCCACTATAATGATTGGCAACCAGTCTTGAATCCGTTGTCAACTTAACCTTCCGCGCCCCCAAATGGAGAGTCGTCTTCAAGCCCGAAATTATTGCCTCATATTCAGCTTGGTTGTTTGAGGCTGTAAATCCCAACCGGACAACCTTTTCAATCCGTAATCCTTCGGGGGAAATCAGCACACACCCAACACCTGCCCCGTCAGTGTTTGCGGATCCGTCTGTGTAGACCTGCCACATTCCATTATCACCTTCAAGCGTCATTATTTAGTCCTCGTTACTTATTTGCTCCATCGCTGCTTTTGAAGATTTCTTACTAGCGTTTATGGTTTCCCATGGCAACGGGATGGGTAGTATACCATCGTTGTCATGCAAGATTTCTTCCTCAAGCATGGATTCTGAAACTGGAATATCATCCACTGGGAAATCTGCCATCAAAGATGCTATTGCTTGCCCCTTCTCGGCTGTTCTTGGCTCATAATCAATGGTGTATGCGCCGAGATAAGTAGACCATGTGGCCAGCATGCTGGAATCATCAGTTCTCCCTAATACCTTCTTTAACGGGTACTCAGTATAGACTACAAGTCGTCGTCCTTCGAAATATGGCTTCAAACGTCTTGCCGCATGCATAAGAGCTAATGTTATTTTATCTATTTTCGAGTACCTGGTCTCAGCGTCTGTTAAGGATTTGCTAACGAAATAGACGGGTCTTTCCTCCGGCTCCCGAACAAACAATACTGCACTAACAGCGTAATCACTTGCCGCCAAATAAATGTAGACAACTTGGCTGGTCTTCGGACTCGTGAGGACCGGTGGTGAAGTTAAGTATCGTTTAATCTCATCTAAGGCATGCTCGCATTCCTCATTCCAACCAAACTTCTCCGCCTTCTTTAGAATCAGGAAAAAAGGTTTACATTTGTCCGAAGCTCAAGAGATGAATCTGTTCAATGCAGCCAATCTCCCCGTAAGCCTTTGTACTTCCTTTTTGTTTCTTGGTGATGGCATTTCCAATATTGCTCTAATTTGCTATGGATTGGCTTCGATTCCTCTCTGTGTCATCATATACCCAAGAAACTTCCCTGACGAAAGTCCGAAGGAACATTTTGCTGGATTCAACTTCATTCCATATCGTCGTAACCGATCAAAGGTTCTTTTCAAGTCCATAAGGTGAGACTCCTTCTTTTTGGACTTGACTACCATATCATCAATATAAACCTCCATGGTATTCCCGATCATATCCTTGAACATTTCATCCACAAGACGCGATAAGTTGCTCCCGCATTTTTCAAACCAAATGGCATGACCCGGATAGCAATATATCCCTTTGTCAGTTATGAATGTTGTATGTTCTTGATCTTCCTCATAAAGTGGAATTTGATTATAACCGCAGAAACCGTCCATAAATGACAATCTATCGAACCCGGCAGTAGCGTCCACTAATTCCACAATCCACGGGTATTGGGTAAGGATCACTTGGGCATGCTTTATTTAGATTTGTAAAATCAATACATACCCGAATTTTCCCGTTTTCTTCGGATCGCCACAATATTTGCCAACCACTTTGGATACTTGATGTGCCTTATTATTTTCGCCTCTAACATCCTGTCAATCTCCTCTGCAACCTTTGCCTTCCATTCTGATGCCATTTTTCGCGGCTTCTGCCTCACTGGTTTAAATCCTTCACTGATATTCAACCGATGGCACGCAATGTCAGGGTCAATGCCTGGCATATCCCTGAGACTCCAGGCGAAGACATCTTTATTATTCCTCAACAAGGTGATCAAGCTTTCACTTTCGCCTAACGGTAGTTCTGCTCCGATAAACGTTGTTTGCTCCTTTTGATCCCCAACTTGTACCTCCACCAACTCCTCAACAGTTGGAGGTCCTTCATTCCCTCTTCCTTGATAAGAGGTAGGGAAGTTCTGTAATTGCTACAATTTCTTTTCTGCCCGAAGTATTTCTGAACCCTTTAGCTCTGACTTTATGTACTCCTCCATTGCGCTTTCGTGGCATTTATGAGCTGCCACCAGTCGCTTCGACTTTCATCACTCCTGCTGGAACAATGAATTTCAAGCACTGGTGAATAGTGGAAGTTACCGCATCCATTGCGTAAATCCAATCGTGTCCTAAGATAGCATTGTAAGGTGCGCGGTAATCAAGCAACGAGAAATATTGCATGACAGTCCTTCCTCCCACTATTGTAGGTATATTAATTCTTCCCATTGCCATCATCGTCTCCCCACTAAATCCGACGATAGTGCTTTCATCTGCTTCAACCTGGCTCTCACTCAAGCTCATTGAAGAATACGCTCCCGAGAATATGACGCTAATTGAACTCCCAGTATCAACTAGAACTCGACGTACTTTGTACATTCCAATGAGAGCCAGAATCACAATTGCATCATTATGTGGTTGATATACTCCAGCTAGATCAGCGTTCGAAAAAGTTATCTCAGTCTTTCCTTCTTCCAAAATCTCCGTACCAATGTGACTGGCATAGTCGACCTTATTAGATATTCGCCATTCATTGATATGACGCAACTTCAATCTTGTAGCATTCTCCTGAGCCTTTCTCGATGTCTTATTAATCCTTGCATGGCTCACTCTGATTTCACGTAAATCTAGAGTGCTGGTCAGTGTGTTGACCTGCGCCGGATTCTTCTTCACATATTGCTGCAGCTTTCCCTCTTCAATCATCTTTTGGACTTCCGCTGCGAGCGCACGACAAGTTTATGTATTGTTCCCATGATCCTTGTGGTGAGCACATTATTTATTCTTATCCCTTTTTTCCCTTGTTTCCACCGGTAATGGCTCCGGAACGGGTATCGAATCTTTTATCTTTTTAAAAAGTTCCCCAAGTCCAATGTTCAGCTTGGGAAACCTTCCTCTGTGCTTTTCTTGTGATCTACGCGACTCCTCTTCATTCCTCACCTTCCTTGTAGGACCTTCATGGCTTTTATTTTTTGAATTGCTTTCAAACTGTTGCTTTAGCCTTGCTGATCCTTCAACCGTTGGCTTTTTCGATGTTCGCGACAACTTTGCTTTCTTTTCCCTTTTTGCTTTTGCGTACCTATCGGCCCTGTCATAC
This sequence comes from Papaver armeniacum, assembly GCA_023531295.1. Taxonomy (NCBI): domain Eukaryota; kingdom Viridiplantae; phylum Streptophyta; class Magnoliopsida; order Ranunculales; family Papaveraceae; genus Papaver; species Papaver armeniacum. The sequence continues at coordinate 631,247 of JAJJWW010007339.1, read as the reverse complement.
AGATCTCTGAGGTTTCCCGCCGGCTCCACTGCTAATGAGTTATAAATTCCAAACTCATCATATTCCATCGCGTTCTTATATGCTTCTATAATGAACCTTTCATCCACCTTTCCAATTTCACTGACTTCCTGACGAAATCTCCTATTGAAATCAAAAAGGTCTTTGCCAATCTCTTTGTGTAAGAGAAACAAGTGACTACTCTCTTTTTTGATCCCGAGATTAATCTTGTACTGCTCGAAAAAAAAGTCCGACAACATTCCAAAATCCTTGATTGAATTAGGCTCTAACTGAGAGAACCAAGTCAGGGCCTTACCCGTCAAAGTCATTGGAAAAGTCCTGCAAAGTAGCTCGTCACTGTATCCCCACAAACTCATCGAAGCTTGAAAACGCTGGACATGTTCCACTGGGTTTCCATTTCCACCATCAAAGAAATCCTTGAACTGAGGCTGGCTGAAATTCGAAGGAGGACGGTACCGCCGTATCTTTGCAACGAACGGCGAATCCATTGACTTTTTCATGGATAGAATATGTTGCTCCTCGTCTCTGGATTGTTTCTGTGTTAACAATTCATCGATCATGGCGCTAAGCCTTTTCTTGCTGAGCTTTTCCTCCTTTTACGAGTCACTCTCTGTCTCTCTTCGAATTCGCTCGTTCCTGGCAGGGTCTGACCCTCTTTTCGAATGATTCCCCTCACGCCTCGATCTCCTTGAGTGACCATCAGTTCGATCTGTTCTCCGTCCATGCCTCATACGACTCGTCCCTGCTTGACTACCTCTTTCGACTCCATAGTAATCGTTGTTAGGAGTTCGACGGTCGTAAAGGTCATTACCATGACGACCTCGACTCTGATTTCGGTCTCATTCCTCCTCAGTTCTTCTTCCATCATCCCGACTCCGCCATCGATCATCAACGACTCTGTCTCTTCTTCGTGGATTATTTGGTTCTAGGTGATTGGTCCTTCCACTTTCAGAACATGATATAGCCGGCGTTTCTAGCTCTCTTCTCTTCTCCAACGCAACCTTCAGTCATTTGTTCTCTCTTTCCAGCTGCTGCAATCGCTCACGGAATGTTAAATCAATAGGCGTTACCTGTGTAATGTTCCACAGTTCGTGTTGTGGGTTATGCTGAGCAGCTGGTGCTATAGGTGGGACGTTGGTTACTTGAGTAACCGATTGGAGGTTAGTCTAAACTTGAGGTGGGACGTTGGTCTGGACAGCAGGTATGGCGTTAGCTTGACCATCAGGTGGATTATTAGCTCGAGCCCGCACGCCTCTGCTAGCAACATCTTCCTCTCGAAGAGCCTGGCTGTTTGGGTGTCGACCTGAACTCTCCCCTTGATGTCTAACCCTCCTGCTAGTGGCCGGAGGTGGTGATCTATTCAGCAGCACATAATTCACCCTTGGAGCAATCCCCTCAGAACGCGAACGCGAACGAGTGGCTGATGTTGTTGATGACATCGACGTCGATCTTCCATCCCTTTCGTCGAAGTTTTGGACAACAACACTTCTCAGAGTTCGAGTATTTGCTTGCTGATTCGATTGGTTCCGAGCGGGAACATCCACATCCATCTCAAGTTGATTTGCACCTGATGCCTCCATTCGTTTCTTTTAGATTTTCTTTCCACAACTTTGGCAGAACTTTCTGCAACTTTTCGGATCTTCAACAACTCTATGAAATAGTTTTGAACCTTCTAGCAACCTTCTCAAAGTGTTCTCAGCTTCGCAACTTTCGATTCGTTGTGAATCATCTGCAACTTCCTGAAAAGTTGCGATACGTTTTGCAACTTTCTGAAAGGTTGTGATCTTCCTGCGACTTTTCTGAAAAGTTCAGAAACTTCCTGCAACTTTTTGCTCACAATGATTTTGAAACCCTATTTTTAGAAAAAATCGTTTGGGAATAATTTCTTTAACTTGGAGAACACGATCTTTACTCGTAGTCCCCTTAGTCGGCGCCAAAAGATGTTGGTGCAAAATTAATCACCCCAACAATCTTCGAGATGTGTGTATGATGATTGAATCGCCGTCGTTGATTAGATTCTCCAAAGAATTGTTGATTGAAAATGGTGGGGGTACCTGCAAAGACACTCCAATGCTAAAATCAACAAGAGTTCTATGCAAGTAGGTTGTTAAGAAAAGGACTAGAAATTGTGTACCTTTTGTCTTTGAGATTTTGCCTCTATATATAAAAAGCGAAATAGATGTAGCTTTAGGGTTTTGATAGTTATCCTAATAACTTCCCTCATCTGTATAAATCTCAAATAACATCCAGATTCATGATAAACTCTAATATTTATCATAATCCTCATGTATCTTAAATAATAATTATCTTGAATAATTATTATAAATATTTAAGATAATTATCCCCTTTTATTTAGGATCATGCATTTATCTTAAATAATATTAATAATTATAAATAAATAATTATTCAAGACTCTTGGGCTTCAACAATAAGCCTAGTGGGTTTCCATAATAAACCCACTGGTTTCCCTAACAACCCAAATCCAGGCTTCCATAATAAGCCATGTGGGTTTCCACAATAAACCCACCGGTTTCCACAATAAACCGGATTAGGCTTCCATAATAAGCCATGTGGGTTTCTACAATAAACCCGTCGGTTTCCATAATAAACCGCATTAGGCTTCCATAATAAGCCATGTGGGTTTCTATAATAAACCCGCCGGTTTCCACAATAAACCGGATTAGGCTTCCATAATAAGCCATGTGGGTTTCCACATTAAACCCGCCGGTTTCCACAATAAACCGGATTAGGCTTCCATAATAAGCCATGTGGGTTTCTACAATAAACCCGCCGGTTTCCACAATAAACCGTATCTTGCACCGACATCAAATAGCTTGTGCGTGCGCGCACATGCGCTATTTCGATAGGGTACAAACAATATCTTTGTTGTCTTTGGATCCATCGTTCCCTGATATACCTTCCGTACAAATGGTACCTTCGTTCACCGCGTGCTTTCTCCAGTCGGATTCTGCCACCTCAGCTGACCCACGTTCCTTCGGGAACTTCCCAGCCTCAGTACAGATTGTACCTTCATTCACCGCTAGCCTTTGCCAGCCAGGTTCCGCCGCATCATCTCTATCCACGTGCTTTGATTATGCGTGTAGATAAGAGATTTGTGCATTTAATGCTGATTAGATATGTCATCTACCTTTGTCCCTTCGCCAGCTGCCTTCCCCTAGACTAGGCTTTTACTTATTCTATCTTGGCCGTCGAGGTATCCCTTCTTGGGATGAGATAAAGTAGATCTGTGAAGGTATCCTCTGCTACTTAGGTTCTTCTGTATAGCGAGGGCTATATAATTAACTTGTGTGCGACCACTAAGATTGTGACACGTGCTCTGCGGAATATTGGTATTCACAGTTTGCCCCTTTTCTTTCATATTCTACCGTTTGGTAGGATTGGAAGAAAAACTCTATAATGCCACCATTTTGCACGTCTGATTGGGTGGCCCCCACATGTCCTTTCATGCAATAACTTCCCCTTGAAATTCGGGACACCCAAATTTTTGGATTCTCCAGCCGCCTATAAGAAAGGAATAAAGAGAAGGAATTTTTCATTAACTTATTTTCCCCTCGAACTGTCACTCCCAATCTCTTTCGTAGAGATTTTATTCCTCTTGTCAACTGTTGATTCTTCTCTTCATTTCGCCAAGACTACGGTTCAACACACGATCATCACATACAAGTAAGTGATACTTTTGCTTCTTCTTTGTTTGTTTGGATTTTCATCATGGATTCGCCTTGCTTCGACTTTGGTTAATTTTCATTGAACACTATTGAGGTTTTTGGATGTCTGCATGTGGTGTTTGAAGCTTTTGTTGTGTTCTCTGTATTGTTTGAGAACATGGGTTTTCTCCTTTTCGTGCTTTTTTTATTATGCACGTATCATGATTGCTCCATGCCCGCTAGATTTTGAATGTGTTGATCGACCATGTTTTTCGCCTCTTTGGTTGGACGAAATTGTTTCCCTTGGTTGGTTTTTGCTAAACCCATGCCCAAAGTACTATCATTTTTGCCCCAACCAAGATTTTGTGTCGACTGTAACTTCAGTCCGCCATTGTTGATTAAATGTTCTTCCTGCTGGTGTTAGGGATCATGAGACTTCCGAAGAAGCCTACGCGGAAGGAACGGAGACCCTCTTCGTCTACTGATCCACCTCCGCGGATGGATCATCCTGATGCTACGCTATTTCCACCTCCTGAGGATGATGAGTGCCAAATAGTGCATATTTATACACCCTTTTATTGGCATTTTACTCATCTTTTGCGCTTAGAAATCGAGATATTATCCCATATTCGTATTTTCCTTGTTTTCAAGAATAAATATTTGTATTAATTAATTTTGTGTTTTTAGGTAATAAATAAAGTCCGGAAACCGAGGAGCTAAAGAGCGAAGAATTGGAGTCAAACATCTATGGAGCGGATAGCCAAAGCCCGCGCGCAAATCAGTTGCAACCCAACAAGGAAGACTTGGGCTAGAGCTACCCATGACCCGGATCCGAGCCCGCTCACTCTGAGCCATTGAGATACCCTCAGCTACATCCAACGGTCGCTCCGCTTAGCACATCAACGATTGATGCTCCCTTTCAACACCAGCTTTACTCAGCCTTCCCTCGGCCTGTTCGGATCGCTTGACTTCATCCTACGCTCGCTAAGGCCTTCTCATCAACTTTTCTTGTCCACCGCCTCACATCAAAACCTCCTAACCCTATACCCCCACTCGAGTTAGCCTCATTTTCTCTTCTCTTTTCTCTTTCATCTCCCCCCATACCTCTGCAACCTTACCTTCTCCCTTTCCCCGAGCAACCCCGGAGCGGAGCTCGCTCCTCCGCCACCATCTCTCCATCTCGACGGACGCACCATCCCCATCATCACCCCCATACTGCTCCGCCATCCTAGCATCAACCTTCTCCATCCATAGCTTCTACCATAACCTAGAAGCTAGGATTGAGACGATTGAAGCTAGGGTTTTTCACCAAACCTCATGCATGGTCAATTCAGAGGTCTGAGAGCCGCACAAGTAAGGGAGAACACGATTCGTAGTATGGGTACTTTGTCTTTTCATTTAATTTACGTTTTAAAATTAGGGTTTGGTATTTTGATTGTGCATGTATAAATAAGAGAGGTAGAAGATGATTTTGCTCATGCACAGGCTAGCGAGTGCTTGATTAGAGTTAATTTTTGTTCTTTGTTGTTTTAGATGCTTTAAATCAAAGTGCTAGGGTTTGAGATGAAACCCTAGCTTATCACTTGTGTTTTTCACCCTTCATGTATTATTCTTTAGTGCTTAGTTATTTTTAAAGATAGATTTTAATCTTAGCATGTCAATGCATTGCTCTCCAAATGCATGCCTTGTATGCTTGTGTAGTTGGAATATCCTGTGATGACTATGCTACAACTCAAGCTCAATTAGACTAATGTTTGTCTTCAGATTAATTGTGCTTTAGTTAGACAGTTAATACTTAGGATGAATACCTTAGTTGTGATTAAAATTATCAGTTGGAGAAACATCTTAGACATAAGGCACTAGACACCTCTCCCTTAGTCATCATAAGGATAAGAATAATATCATGAATTGGAAACATAGTATAGGTTAGTGGTGGAATTAAAGACTCTAACATCCCCATTGTCACTGATTACCTTAGCATAGCGTCACTTGATTCAACACTTCACCGTTTCGGCAAAACAACAATTGTGTTACCGTCACTAGAATTCGATAGAGCGACTTTAGATCAACATCGAGCACCACAAGTCCTTGTGGGATCGACCGTACTTGCAGCGTCTCCAGATAGACGCCGTGCACTTGCGGTATTACAAGTAGGCTTAATTATATACACATTAGAGGCCTACCAAGTTTTTGGCGCCATTCTTGGGGACTTAGCGTGTGCTAAGTTGATAAATTGCTTCCTTTCGATTTCCACTCACCCCTGTACATATTAACCTTGAATCATTGCATTTAGCATCTGTCTTTGCATTTATATATTGTATTTAGCATTTAGTATCCTCATCTGTTTTGCATCCTGTCATCGCATCTTAGCTAGTTTATCTTAACTCCATTTGCATTCTATTTGATCTTAATTGCATATCTTCAATTATATCTGCAACCAGCCTTGTAGTGTAGCTTAGTTACCTAGCTGTTCATAAAATTTTGCATTTGGTTCATCATAGTTGCTTGTTTAAAGGTAGTCAAATTGTTTTCATCAATATTTTGCATGCTCTAATTAGTTGGTTGTTACACCCTTGCTTCACTGTGCAAATCGTATCTTTGAATATTTTCTTTGAGTCACGGGTGTTGCAACTTTGACTCTCAAAACAAGGAAATCCCCGTGGTCGTCTTGAAGGTACTTGAAGAAGGAGCAGTGATGCTCACCGAACTTGAGGTAAGATTGAATAACCACATGAGCCACAGTGAGCCATCTACCACCTTGCTAGCCCCACAGGCGACAAGTGTGGAGCTACCTGCTTGGCTTTGTCACAATTAAACCTTTTTCATAACAATTGAGCTCCCCTGTACTTTGTATGCATCTGCTTTGAGAATTGCTGATAACAAGCTCGCCTGCTCTCCCTTGTGCTCCATCTCGCTTGTGACCTTATGCATGCTTACATTGTGTTAAACCCTAAATCGGAAGCTCTGCCCGGCTGATCATGTGCACCTAACAACACCTTTGCATGAGTTTGTGTGCACATAACCTAATCTGAGCTTAAGCTAACTTTGTCTTTGTGCGGTCTCATAAGTGTTGAGCTGCCTGTTTAAAATTGTGTTGTCTTATTTGTGGTGTGTCTTTGTGTTGCAAAGTTACAAATTGTGTTGTGCTGTGACTTACCCGGAGCCTAAACCTGACCTGCAAACTATCAGACCTCACTCGCCTAGCTACCCTGCTCCCTTGCTAGCCCCTGCAGCTACAAGTTTGAAGCTCCAGCCCCTGAAGCTGTTGAGCCTCAGCTGCAAACCCTGTTGAACTAATTGTTTGCTTGAGGTAGCCAGGCTAGCCCCTGTATTTCAGCTGTGCATCTGAGTTGAGAATATAATCTGCTTGATCTGTACTTATAATTGTTAAACTCAACCATTGTGTATTTCCTTGCCACTCATTGAATGTATGCCACCCCGTAACTTGCTTGCTTTGAACGAAATTTGCATGCTCGAGTTGATGTTGCTTGTAATTGTACTTAAACTATAGCTAGGTTAGACTTTGCTTAAACTCTAAGTTGCAACTGTGATTAGACTTAGCTTGAAATGTGCTTAGAACCTATTTTCCCGCCTAAAAGATTTCACCCGCAACTAGGATAGATCACCAACATCTGGAATTTGCAAATTTTAAGTTTTTGAGTCTTTGGGTTTAAAGCTTGCTTTTGCCTCGAGACTTTGCATAATCTGTGCACCATCGAATTTTGCAAAGCCCTATCATTGCTCTGCAACTTTTCTTGTGATATCTCGATCTTGCAATATTGTGTTATATCTCCCTGTATATTCTTGCATGCTCTTAGTAGGAATTTTGCAAACTGTCTTTGTCCTTGTTTAATTTACCAATTTGGGTAAATCTTTGTTAATGAAATCGGCCAATTCTTTGAAACTTTGAGTGAGATCGGTTTGAGGGTTTCTTTGAGTGAAAAATTTGAGAATCACTGAGAGTTTTGAGGGTGTTTTGTGATTGAATTGTGAGAATTTGGTGAGATTTGGCCGGACTTAGCCCTCGCCAGTTTGAGCAATCAAGCTCTCGGTTGTGAGTGAAAATCTAAAAATTTTGCTTGATATCAACTACACTTGTTGACTCGGAGTGAGCTGAGTGAGGGCTGAATAGAAAACTTTGACTCAGCTGAGTAAAAGTCTGAGCGGAGAGCTGAGTGAGTGAACTGGTTACTGTTCACTGAGTTGAACCGGCCGAGTTGAGTTGACTCCCTGAATCGCTGAGTCAATCCTAACTCAGCGATTTACCGAGTTGAATCGGTTTTCATTTTTTTCAACATAATTTGGGCCGTGCGGCTACTAGACCGAACCCATTCCAACAATTTGTGCATCAGCCCCACATACCGGGTCATTCAATTCTTTGGCTGCACTTGTTCATTTAACTTGGGCTCGCAACAACTAGGTTCTACACAACCACTAGGCTTAAACCAAACTCAAGCCCACCTAACTTAGCCTTCTTAGTTGGGCTGTGCAAGACTGAAGCCCACAAAACCAAACCAAAACCCACATAAACCAAACTTTCCCAACAAAACCAAATGAAACCCAATAAACCAAACCAAACTCACTAAAACCAAATTGAGCCCACAGCAACCTGGGCTTCCCACATAAACCAAAGCTTACAAAAACAAAAATGAAACCCATTTAAACCAAACAAAACCCACATAAACCAAACTAGACTTTGAGTTCAATTTGAGTTGATAAATCATGTCAGGATTTTGGTCTGCATCTGGGGATGGAAACAAATCCCTTAGAGAGCGTGCTTACGGGCACGCTTCACGGATGAACTCCCCACATACCATAGTGATTTTAGGGAATTTTATGAGCCTTCTCGGGGCCCGACCTCACATACCCTAATCACTATGAGCACATGCATCATCCACCACAGGTTGAAAATGAACACTTTCCTCATACCCAGTCATCACTTCTAGATCAATTAGAAGCTCAAGTTTTACTGCTTTAGAAAGGCAATTACATGAGCAATCATCAAATCTAATCCCCTAGGCAATATGAAATGCATGCTTGTACCTTATGTGGTGGCTTAGACCACCTGCCGAGTAATCTTTGTATATTTTGCATGATTTTAGGCAGTCTAGGGAAAACCATGATTATCCAATGTACGAAGTGTCTAGAAGTGACCATCTTTGGCAACTATTGGGACCATAATCAACTTGCACACATGCATCATTCACCACGAGTGGGGAGATGAACAATTTTATACTCCCCCAACTCCTAGTTTGCAATCAATAATGGAAACACTCATGGAGCAAAATGCTAGGCTTGAAATGAATGCAATGCATGACCATCCATATAGCAACATGTCTGAACTTCCCTTCTCTAGTGAACCTAATGCACAACCATACAATGAATATCCATATGAGGAATGCATACCCACTAGTGAAGACTCTCCTTCAATAGAACAACTCAAGATGATTCTTCAAAGGAACCTAATTGAGTTACAAAATGATATGATTGAAAATAGTGTTTCTAGTCTTACTCATGCAACGAACATTGAATATGAACCTAATCTAGAGGTAGATGAGTACACTAAAAATACTACATTTTTGAATGGAGAGATGAATTTCTGCTATGATGATGATGATGAATATGAAGAACATGTGTATTTTGAAAATGTAGTAGAATCTTTAGGTTCAGAGACATTAAGTGTCTCTCCTGTGAACCCTATGAATGATGCTTCTTCTGATATTCATGCATGTAATGTTGATGTGGAACCTGTGCAATTGTCCTGTGAAAATGAACATGATTTACCTTCTTCTAACTTTGGGAAAGTGTGTGATGGTACAAATGATTTTATACATGAAAATAACTTAGATGTACCTAACCTCTCTCCTGAGTCACAAATTGAAACTCTTCCACCAAACCTAGGTGTAGTTTGTCACAAAATTGCAAAACCAACTTTTAGAAAATGCCTAACTTAGGCCTAGAGCTTTGTGCTTCCCAAGTCCTCTTGGACTATTTTGCATCAAAGTATAACACTCTTAAGGAGCCACAGTTGGAATGTGTATGTCTCTTTTTCTTAACAAAACTCATTTTGAGTTAGACCTTTTGCATGATGTACCCTTAAAATTGCAAGATTTTGTGCTCAAAAACACACCTGTTCACAAGTTTAGGTTTGGGGAAACTCATTCTCATTTGCAGTCTTACTTGCACTCTCATTTTATTTCGTGTAAGACTGTGATGTTTGTATATATTTTCTATTGGGTTGATCCTCAACTCTTTAGATTGTTAGTGTATGGTGAATTTTCATTGTATATATCCAGTAGGACTTGTTAAATTTTCTTTTCTTGAATCGGTTGAGTCTTCATGCGCATTTATTATGCTAATCCGATATGATCTCCGTTGAGAATGTTGGATTCTAGCCTTGACTAAAAGAAGCTCAACCTTGCTCCTGCCGACATCCGGTAATCTCTTCCCTTTTCTCTTATCAAGCATAGTTCTCTCGGTATGTGACTGTGTAATTTTTTTCTATATGTAGACACATTGAGGACAATGTTTGATTTAGGTTTGGGGGTGCATTTGCATTTAGAGTTTTTAGTCTTTTATTTTACCTTTTATTTTCATCTAAAAAAAAAAAAAAAAAAAAAAATTAAAACTCTTTTTGTAAAAACCTCCAACTTTTAGAGATTTTAGAGTCACTAGCATGCTTCTAGCTATGTTTACATAGAGAATCTGACCAAATAACAAAAGTTAGAAGTCCGGAGAACACAATCGGGTTCCTTAGTTGATTAGGAGCGTTAAAGTTGGATTTAACCATACCGGAGGGCGAATTAGGTGCTGTTAGATATTCGGTAGTAGAATTGTGATCACCCATAGTGGAGACTACCCAATTTACATCAAGTGAGGCACCAACCTTCAATTTTTGCAACTTTCTAGAAAAGTCATTAGAGTGTGTGTCACCGTACGTAAATTCGGGTAGGAATGGTGAGCTACCCAACTTCGCACCAATTTCAGCACTACTTTTGATCTCTTGAGTGCTAGTTTTTGTCAATCATGAGGGTGACGTCTAAAGATGAAAACTCCTTCTAAATATCGATTTGCGCTTAGCATCACTCTCTCTCAATCAGCAAGACCCATAGAAACACATCATCGTCAACAAACGGAGCATCATCAGAATATTGAAAGAACAATTGATATAGTCCAAGGTTTATGTGCAACAAAGAAAAGAAAATAGGATGAGAATTAATAAAATTTATAAAATCAAGACAATACAAGTTGTGGAAAAATTGAGTGATAAAGTCCTTTGTCCATGGATTTAGTTGTTTCATTATTTGTATTTTTATTTTCACTTTTTGTAATGTAAAAAAAAAAAAAAAAAAAAAAAAAATCAAATCAAAAAAATCAAAAATCAAAAAAATATTGTAGTTTATTTTTGCTACCACCATGGTAAAGAAGAATTTAAAAAAAAAAATCCAAACAACAAGGAAATTGAGTATAAAAATTAAAAAAATTGTCAAGTTTTGTGAAGTTTAGAAGTTCGTCATCAAAAAGTGAAGACCGAAGACCGAAGATTGAAGACGTTTCTATGGTTCCTATGAGAGAGTGATATTAATTGCCGATCGGGTGAGAAGTGAGTGAGTACTCCCATCCTTGCTAATGGTTGATTTCCTTTCTTAGAGATCATCAGAAAAAGATTCTTTTTGTCCACACCTCTGTGGAGTCTCCAGATTTTATTTCGGAAGGTTATCCTTCTTACCTACAACGTGTGCGGATTTCTCTCTTTACTCCCGCCCCACACACATGAGAGACTAAAAAGCGATCTTTTTGAGTGCAATTATCATAAAACCCTAATGGTGAGGCGGAAGTTGAGACTTATGATCACAATCGAATCCGAATTCTTTCATATGGTATGGTTACTTCTCGCTCGGCACTTAAGGATGAGAATGCGTTCTTTGATAGTTCTAACTTCCTGTTACTAGCATGCGTAAACTCTATGTCCTCATAGCTTCTTGGAGGCTTGAAACTCTTTTACACTCGAAGTTGGAGAAGGTTTTGTGGGTACACCTCTGGTAAACCCTCACGAGACTACAACTCGTCCACTAGGGACACCTAGCGGTTTAAAGGCTTAGTGCATATGCTAAATGCATTCGAGAGACCTGCGACAGGTATAGTTAGGATTTCTAATTTCTGTTTCACTTGAGGACAAGTAAAATTCGGGTTTGGGGGTATTTGATGAGTGCCAAATAGTGCATATTTATACACCCTTTTATTGGCATTTTACTCATCTTTTGCGCTTAGAAATCGGATATTATCCCATATTCGTATTTTCCTTGTTTTCAAGAATAAATATTTGTATTAATTAATTTTGTGTTTTTAGGTAATAAATAAAGTCCGGAAATCGAGGAGCTAAAGAGCGAAGAATTGGAGTCAAACATCTATGGAGCAGATAGCCAAAGCCCGCGCGCAAATCGATTGCAACCCAACAAGGAAGACTTGGGCTAGAGCTACCCATGACCGGATCCGAGCCCGCTCACTCGAGCCATTGAGATCTCCTCGGCTACATCCAACGGTCGCTCCGCCTAGCACATCAACGATTGATGCTCCCGCTCAACACCGTTTTACTCGAGCCTTCCTCGGCCTGTTCGAGATCGCTCCAGCTTCATCCTACGCTCATTTGAGGCCTTCTCATCAACTTTTGCTGTCCCTGCCTCACATCAAAACCTCCTAACCCTATACCCCCACTCGAGTTAGCCTCATTTTCTCTTCTCTCTTCTCTTTCATCTCCCCCATACCTCTGCAACCTTACCTTCTCCCTTTCCCCGACAACCCAGAGCAGAGCTCTGCTCCTCCGCCACCATCTCTCCATCTCTGACAGACGCACCATCCCCATCATCACCCCAGCTACCTGCTCCGCCATCCTAGCATCAACCTTCTCCATCCATAGCTTCTACCATAACCTAGAAGCTAGGATTGAGACGATTGAAGCTAGGGTTTTTCACCAAACCTCATGCATGGTCAATTCAGAGGTCTGAGAGCCGCACAAGTAAGGGAGAACACGATTCAGAGTATGGGTACTTTGTCTTTTCATTTAATTTCTGTTTTAAAATTAGGGTTTGGTATTTTGATTGTGCATGTATAAATAAGAGAGGTAGAAGATGATTTTGCTGAGGCCTGGGCTAGCCAGTGCTTCAATTAGAGTTAATTTTTGTTCTTTGTTGTTTTAGATGCTTTAAATCAAAGTGCTAGGGTTTGAGATGAAACCCTAGCTTATCACTGTGTTTTTCACCCTTCATGTATTATTCTTTAGTGCTTAGTTATTTTTAAAGATAGATTTTAATCTTAGCATGTCAATGCATTGCTCTCACAGTGCATGCCTTGTATGCACTGTAGTTGGAATATCCCTGTGATGACTATGCTACAACTCAAGCTCAATTAGACTAATGTTTGTCTTCAGATTAATTGTGCTTTAGTTAGACAGTTAATACTTAGGATGAATACCTTAGTTGTGATTAAAATTATCAGTTGGAGAAACATCTTAGACATAAGGCAGACTCGACACCTCTCCCTTAGCTGTCATAAGGATAAGAATAATATCATGAATTGGAAACATAGTATAGGTTAGTGGTGGAATTAAAGACTCTAACATCCCCATTGTCACTGATTACCTTAGCATAGCGTCACTTCAGTTCAACACTTCAGCCGTTTCGGCAAAACAACAATTGTGTTACCGTCACTAGAATTCAGTAGAGCAGCTTTAGATCAACATCAGAGCACCACAAGTCCTTGTGGGATCGACCCGTACTTGCCGCGTCTCCGATAGACGCCGTGCACTTGCGGTATTACAAGTAGGCTTAATTATATACACATTCCGAGGCCTACCAAGGATACTGAGGTACCAGCTGGTACTGAGATGGCTGTGGTCCCTAAGGCTCCTGCGGATCCTGAGGTAGAAGAGGTTGTTGTTGAGGATCTTCCTCCTCCTCCTCCTCCTCCTCACTATGAGCTTCAAAGGATTCAGCTTTGTGACAAGGATAGCTACGCTCACTTGTCTTTAGCTGAGATCACCAAGTATTTTCGTCCTGATCGTGATAAGTGTTGGGCGTATACTCCTTTTCTTATGACGGGTCCTTGGGTTTTTGGTTTTAATACCGCAGACCCCAGCGTTCCCCATGCAGCTTTTTCTTTTCCCGCTAAGTGTGATGAATATCAGCCTTGGGTTTTCAACTCTGCTGCTTCTCACGAGGTAACCTTCGCTTTTCTCAGAGGTTTTTCATTTTATTTTTTGCTTCATAACCTTTGCTCGGTATAGTAACTTTTGCATGTTATTCTGATGACTTTTTGTAGTCTGCCCCTGCTTCTTCTGTTGGAACTGTCCCTGGTTCTGCTGCTAGGACTGCTCCTAGCTTTGCTGGCAACTTCGTAGCTACTAGGGCAAAGAAGAGAAGGATTTCACCTGGTGTATTTGGGATAACACCCGCTAGTGTAAGGATCGTATGATCATATCTTAGTGCTTTGTAATCCTCTTGATACCTTGCTTTGTGCTTCTTATCTTATGCCTTTGTTCTCGTACATCCTGAGATAACTGGACATCATGTGGTTAGAGCACCTCCTCGAAGGATGATGCATTGCAGTGGTTATTTCTCGGCGTATCCTCCTGGTCCTTATGTGATGCTTCGGCGGTGGCCATTACTGCTGAGGAGGAGCTTTCCAATTCTGAGGATGGTTTAGGAGATGTCGTTGGCTTAGGATCTCCTTCTTCTTCTTAGTTGAAATATTTCCTTTTGATATTTCGGAACAATGTTTATTGCTTTGTGGATTTCGTTGATGCTTTAGACTGTGGTTGATGTATGTTTGCCCCATTTTTCTCTTAGAAAGCTAATTCGTGTATCTTTCAAAGAGGAAAAAACATCTTTGCTTATGGAGCCTTCTTCTTTGTGGTTGGTTTTATACTTGTCCCGGGGGGTCTTTTTAGTGCGATGCCCCCGATAGACTTTGCCCCTTTGTATGATTCTGTTGTCGGCAGTCTTTAGCTGTTGAGAACGTATATAAATACATTCGTGCCAAAGATAAGCTTCATCTTTGCCCCTGGCTTCTCGTACTTAGATATGTACTAGCCAAAGGCTGCCTCCTCAATTGCTTTTGGCCGCCTAGGACATATATGGATATGTTTTGAGTTAAAGGTAACCCTTACCTTTGCTTTCTGGTTTACGTGGCCAGGTTTGAGCCACATGTGATCTTTGTTTTCCTTATTCGCCCGCCGAAACCGTTTTTGTACCTGGATTCGAGCCTTAAGTAACCTTCGTTGGAACCAATATGTATCCTCCGATGTTTGGTATTATCAGACAGGTTGATGAACGTGCCTGTTCATAACGAGGCCCAAATTTCCTTTGAATCTGCTCATAACGCAGATCTTGTGAAGCAGATGGCTTTGCTCCGCAAAGAGTGTGACGAAGCCCTTAAGTGGAAACAGGGTCTCATTTTAAGAAAAAGGAGGATATTGCCTTAGTCGAGAAACGCCTCCTAGCCCAATAAATCATTCGCAAAAGGTATCATGCGGATTTTGAAGGTGCATGCGCTTCCTTAGCTAAGGTTACCGCAGAACGCAATGTCTTGTCTTTTGAGGTATGTTCTCTTAAGAACAAACTTGTCGAGGCTGGCTCTGTGTCTTCTTCCATGTCCCATACATCTTTGGTTAAGAGATTTAGAGAGTGTGTACTAGATTTTATCCTCCGAGAATGCTTCGCTCCAGATTGATGTTGAGGATTTCCAATCCAGAACGAGACATCCTTGTGAAGGACCTTGATGCTGCTGAGGTGGACCTTGCCGAATCCCATCATAGTTTAGAAGAATCCCTTAGCCATGCTGGAGGTAGCTTAGGGTTTCTTCATTCCGCAGTAGTCTCTGTTATTCATTATTGGCTCCGCTTTTACTTATCCCTTCTGTTTCCGTAGGTCTCCAGGAACAGCTTGTGGGTGCGAATGCTAAGATTAGCCGTCTCGAGAGCCAGATATCTTCGCTGGATATATCTCATCGCTTTGATCTTTCTTTGCTAAGTTCAAGGTGAAGCTCTCAAGCAAGCTAATGATCGGCTTAGTGCTCAGGTGATGGAGCTTCGTCAGGAATCGGTTTCGGCTCTCGGGAAGCCCAGTCCTCCCAAATGAAGGTGCAATTTGAGCGTTCTGCCATCGATTATATTAATGATGGCTTTGATGAAGCCGAGCTCCAAGATGAAGGAGTTGTCTTTCCTCGTCTTCCTTACCCTTTATTATGTCGTATCCGACTTCGCTAACCGGACTCTTTGTTGTATTATGCCCCTAGTTGTGATAACTTTGTATTGTCTCCTTTCTGTGAAACAATGCTTCGTGATGGTTTGAACCTTCGTTATCTGCAACTTTTAAGACACGTCAGTCATATTTTGGTAACATTATTACTTTACCTATGTTATTGCATAAATATTTTGTTTGTAGATGTATTGTGTCTAGTTGATCGCACATTCAAGTCATCACAAGGTGCTAAGGTATGTTTAACCTTGGGTGGAACATTCATCGTCCTACCTAAGTATCCTTTGTCCAGAAGGTACCGTGGTGGCGAAAGTCCCTACGTGGGCAATAGTTTTCCTGTAACCCTACGCGTTCAACGCGAAGACTTCTTTACTTCGACAAGGTATCTCTATAGGGGATATCTTACTTTTTTTATTGCCTCATGAACGGAGCTATTTCCCCGAGGATCCGAGTATTGACATATGCGAAGTTATGTCTTGCCTTGTCTCATCGTCAATCCCGACGGAGGGTGTCTATTCTAACCCAATTTGTATCTAATCAAAATTTAACTTTCTTTTAGCAAAAAAGTTTCTTTCATTGATTAATAAGGTTTATAATACCTTTGATCTGGGATAGAACATGGTAGGCTATTGCACGTTCCCTTCTTCTCCTGAGTAATCACCATTCTCTTATGGGTAGTACTTTTTTAGGTACATTGCATTCCAAGGGTGTTGCAATACTTCACCTTTGAAGGTCCTTAGGTAGTATGACCCTTTTCCAGCGATGTCATGTATGATGTAGGGCCCGTCCCATGTCGGAGCTAGATTGCCCCACTCCTTCTTTCTTTGATATGGTGGTATCTGACGTAACACGTATTCTTCGACCGCAAAGTTTCTAGGGATGACATGTTTGTTGTATTCGCGAGCTAGCCTTCGTTGATAGTTTACCATCTTTTGCAAAGCCAGTTCCCGCCTTTCTTCAAGATCATCGAGCTTTTACAACATTAGGTCTGTTGTTAGATTCTTCTCCCATGACTCCGTTTTTGTCGTTGGAAGTATTATCTCTGTTGGGATGATCGCTTCGGCTCCGTAGGTTATCAAGAATGGAGTTTCTCCGTGGTCGCCCTTCTTGTAGTTCGGTAAGTCCATATGACATTGTGCAAATTGTTCGCACCATCTTTTCTTGTACGCTCCTAGCTTTTTCTTCAAGTTCATCGCTATTGTTTTGTTAGTTGCCTCCGCTTGTCCATTGCTCTTAGGGTATATAGGAGTGGACTTGTTTTTCTGAATGTTGAAAGTATCGAACAACATGTCAATATTATTTCCATGCGAGTTGCTTGCCATTATCGGAGACTATGGCGGTGGTATTCCGAACTCCGCATATGATTTGCTCGAACAAGAACTTAAAGACATATGTATCCCTAATTCTTGCCAAAGCCTTTGCTTCCACCCACTTGGTGAAGTAATCCGTAGCTACAATGAGGTATTTTCTCTTGAGGTTCCCTCTATCAAGGGTCCAACAATATCAACCCCCACTTGACAAATGGCCAAGGGTTGATGACTGAGTTAAGCTCCGATGCTGGTGCTTTAATCTTCCTGGCAAAGCGTTGGCATCTTTCACAGCGCTTAGCCACGTTCTTTGAATATTCGTCCATGCTTAGCCAGTAGTATCCTTGCATTTTGGATTTAATTACCAAGGACCTTCTTCCGCTATGGTTGCCGGCATCTCCGCTGTGTATACTATGGAGTATTTTTCTTCCTTCGGTTTGCGAGAGGCACCGCATTAAAGGTCCAAGAAATGACCTTCTGTACAGTATTCCATCACGAAGGCTGTACATTGCTGCTTTTGATTCAAGTTTCCGAGCCGCTTTGACGTCTGCCGTAAGGTACTTTTGTCGAGGTATTGGTGACTTGGAATCCTCCAATCATCCTCTGCCTCATCTTCGACTGTCTTAGTATGACATGGATTGGTCTTTGCCAGACTCTTCGACTTCGTCATCTGGTTCTCTTGCTTCTTCGTCTTCTTTTCCGTTCTCAGCTTCTCTCATGGCTCGAGTTTGTACAGCCAAAGCCTCCTCAGCACCTGAGATTGGTCCTTCTATCGAAGGTTCATATATCCTTCCAATTTGCACGGAGGTGGTACTTTTATCCCTTAGCATTGATGATATGAATTTTAATGCATCTGCGTGTCTGTTATCTTTTCAACAGATATGTCTGAATGTTACGTTGCTGATCTTTGACGCATGCTCCTGCGCTAACTTTAGATACGAAGATAGCACTGGATCCAAAGTTTGGTATTTGAGTTCGATTTGCCTAATGACTAACTGTGGGTCACTAGTCAAACGAACATCTGATAAGCCTAGCTCCTGTGCCAAGCGTAGACCATGTATGACCGCCTCGTACTCCGTGATGTTATTGGTGTATTGTTCGAATTCTAACCTGAACGCATAGATGAGTCGGTCTCCGGTAGGGGTTGTTATTATAATCCCTATGCCTGCGCCTTCTCCATTGGAGGAGCCGTCTACGAATATCTCCCATCTTCGTGAATTCTGAGGTTCCAGGAGATCTTCTGGTTCTTGCTTGTCTTCCTCCATTCCGGGGATGTCGTTTATCTCCGCTTCGTCGCTGAGAGGTAGGTCCGCCAGAAAGTCTGCTAATATCTGTGATTTCTCAGCCTTCCTAGTTTCAAAAATTATGTGGAACCCCCTTGATCATGGCATTCCATTTTTCCGCCCTTCCAATTTTTTCCGTGCTATCGAGGATTTGACCTATCTGAGCCTTCGTGAAGACTCGAATGGTATGTGCATCAAAATATATCCTTAGTTTTTGTGTTGCCACTACTAAGGCTTATATAAGTTGCTCCACCTTGGTGTAGTTATGCTCCGTTGAACCGAGTGTTTTGGCGATGTAGTAGATGGGCTTTTCCCTTGTCCTTGATCTCGTCAAGATCTGCTCACAAGCGTAGCTTGTTGCTGCCAAGTATAAGGTGAGTATTTCACCTGGCTCCGGCTTCTATAAGATGGGTACTAAAGCCATGTATTCTTTGATCTTTTGGAAAGCTTGCTCGCACTCCGTGTGTAGTTGCAAGAAATCCCACACTACACCCCTTACTCAGTTTTGCTTGACTAATCCATTGAAAGATGTGTGATCAAGAATATTTATTAATTGATTTCATGAAATGTTTACACAATACAATAGAATTACAATTAGAAATTAAAGCGCTCTTAAACTTTCTCTCTCCTAATGACTTGCTTCACAATTCAAAAGATCTCTCCCCAATCGGACTTATTGAGCCCTTTATATAGGGTAATACATAGTGGATGACAACTAAGCTATCCTTTATTTTCGGGAATGTCTCGCGAGAAGTGTCGCAAATGCACGAATATTCATTCTCGCGACACTTCTTAACCCTCGCCAGGCTTCGTGTCTTCCAATTGTTTTGGGTGTCGCTATTCATCGCGTCGTTTATTGTAGCTCCCCTGCGACTCCCTCGCGGCGCCCGTGGTTCATTAATCTGCGAGCCTTGTACGTTGCGATATTATGATCCTATATCTTGCCTCTTTTTCCTTGAATGTTGCTTGAAGAGCGATTTGAAGGAAAAATTCATTGTTGTCATATTCCTTGGTTTCAATTGGTGAAGGAACGAGCGAAAGAATACTTTTCTTAAAAAGTACGTACTTGCCTCTATTCTTTTGTGATGTTAAAAGGCTTCTTTGTAATACATATGCGAAGTGTCATTTCTTGCCTCATGAATTACAAAAATAATCAATTTCATAAGCTATTCTCGCCTATTAGGAAATATGTTGTATATTTGGATTCTACTAAAGTTCTTTTAAATGCAGCTTCCTTGGATTTAGTAGTGACCGTTTACACGTGTCCATATTTACCTCTTTTACCGGTGCATTTAATGTTAACCGGTCATAACATTTTTCTCGTCTATTTATAGGAGCATCCCCTGTGAAGAATTTTCCTTTTCCTTTTCATCTTCTTCATCGCCGCAAGTGTTCTTCTTCTTCATCGTTACGCAAGTGTTTGCTTATTATTGTCTCTTCACCGTCTTCTTCACCATTTTTGCTATTCCCTAGCAGTTGTTGCTCTCATGGCGTCCGTGGTTTGTTAATTTTGCCATATCCGGGCTGATTTTGTGGTTGATCAAATTTGCTTTTCTTGTTGAAATCACACCGGTATGATTAACTTTGTAGTTCTCTTTCGCCATTGTTGTTTAGCAAGAACCAATCGAAACTAAGTTTACCGTGAAGGATCCTCTTCTTTCTTTGGGCTGCCACCGAAACCTACCTCGCAACAAGAATCCCTCACGCAACAAAAGCCCTCTTCGCGAGCAAAATCTATGGCTTCAAAAAGACAGTCATGAGTGACAAGGTATCTAAGAAACATTTGTTTTTATTAACAATGCATTGTTGCCTCTTGTTTCTTATTTAATTTGTCATTCGCAGATGATAAAACTACTGGCAATACTCCCAAAAGGCTCCGCCACTCTAAACCTGTTACCCCCAACGTTCCATTTCCTCCATTCACATCTTCGTCTGCTGCTGCGAAATCTTCACAAGATGATTTTGTGCCTCTTTCTTACGGTAACATTACCGGCGACAATATTTCTATACCTCAACTCCTCATAGACCAAGTTCCTTTCAATTGTCCTACTACAAACGATATTATACCTCCTCCTGCTGTCAATGTCCCCGCTATTTCTCCAATCACTTCTCTCCTGAAACCTCCTCTTCTCATGAGGTTCCTTTGACAAAAGACGACTGTCTTCTTTGTTTGAACAAATTCCTCTAACTTCGGAAAATTTGGAGGGATAGATGTGGCCTTTAAGGTCCTTTCGATCTCGTGAATGATGCCAAAAAGACTTCTTGATCTGTCAAATCCAACGTCTGCGAGATTTTAAGTAAGCATCTTGGTCACGATAGGATCTCGCAAGCATCTTTAGCTCAAGAGATTAAAAGGCTGAAGGATGATCTCCAAGTTATGGCTGTGAAATGCAATAATCTCCACCTTGAAAATCAAAAATTTCTCAATATCTCACTTGATCGTGATAATCTTCGCAAGAAGAATGAAGAATTAAAAGGTATGCTCTCGCCATCGTGATAATTCTTCGCGAGTTTTTTTTTTTTTTTTTTTTTTTTTTTTTTTTTTTTTTTTTTTTACAACTCAAACCCTTGCTCGTCCTCCAAGTATTAAACCGAAACGAATAATGGAGATATATCGAGATAAGTCTATCGTTGAAGAAGTTCGAGTTGAAAGAGATGCTTGGATGGAGCAAGTATAATCTCTTAGATAATCTTCATACCTATGCAGTGATCAAATAAATAACTTGTCTAAAGAGAATTTTGATTTATCGCAAAAGCAAGACTCATTAAGTAATAACTTATCTCGCCTCTCTTATTCTTTGACTAAAACTAATTTGGAGTTGGAAACTTTATCAGATGAGAATAGTACTCTTTCACAAGAGAAACGTTCTCTGTTGAATAAGGTGGCGATCTACTCGCAACAGTATGATGCTTGTCAAAACTATGCAAAGAACAAGAATGATCATTCATACTTTGAAAAATCAACTTGAAGAGAGTTCCTCCGAGAGAGATAAACTTATTCAAGGTAGAATAACTTTGAGTGTAAAAGCGAAGCAATTCCGAGGAACAATGCACCAAATTAGAAAAATCCAACTCTACTCTATGCCACCGAAAATTCCATACTTGTTTCTAATGACAAGAAGTTGCGATCTCGATTGAAAGGTTTAGTCGGAGACTCATTTGATGATGCCATGGACTATCTGGGAATAACTTCATGGCTTTAATTCAACAACTTACTCTTCAAAAGGAAGGTAGTCAAATTATTTGACTACCTTAATTCATTTATTTATTCTGAAAGTTCCAAAGATCTGTTGTAAGGATCTCTTTTAATCTTTTATTGCGTGTTTATTATGCAGATTCTGAGAAGAAGCTTCGTCTTTGTCGTTTCTACTCTCAAATCAGATTATTCCAAAATTCGCAAAGAAAATGGATTACTCGCTTCCTCCCTCGCTCGTTCTCGCGATCGTGCAGAACGTAGATTTGATTACATGTCTGACTGTAAAGATATATATAGTAAAAACCGTCAGAAAGCGCTGCTTCGTTAATTTCCCCTCAAAGTGAAATCCTTGTGAATGAGATTTTCTTTGTCTAAGTCTCTTGATCCTATACATGTTGATCCTCTGGAAGTAAGTGATGATGAAGTCCCTAATCCTCCTGATAGTGATTATGACTATGAAAGCGGCGAAGATCTCCCTGATAAGGAAGTCGTCGATGAAGATCCGAATAGAAAAATTTCTGATGAAAGTCCAAAGATTTGGCGAGAACAAAGGTGATGAAAACATTTCTGAAGAAAATCCATCAACTGGTGGATGTGAAGCTGATAAAGGCGCAGAAAAGTCTCAACCACCCTTTGTATTTGATGATGCAGATGTAGAGAGTTAAATTCTCTTTGTAATTTGTTAGAATTCCTTTTTGTTTGAATGACTTAACTCTTTTGATTGAGTAATTTCCATATTTCTTTCTTCTTTTCTTAGTTAAGACCACCTTGCGAGCATGTTCGCTCATTGTTTTTTTTTTTTATTAAGTAAATCCATCCCAATCAGGGATTTGATTTTAATTCTTCTCACGGCGACAAAGTCGCAGTGCCGCCTTTACACTTTCATGCAGAAGCCCATTGACTTTGCCTTATCATTTTTGTGTGGTCTTCCAAGTTAGACCTCCCTAATTAGAGTCCTCCCCGCCACCTTTCATCGCGACAAAATCGCGGGACGTCTTTTACACTTGCATGTAAAGACCCATTGATCTTGCCTTATCATTTTCCAAGTATTTTTGCCTCTGCAGGATGTTTTAGTTGCGACAATATGACAGGTCTAGATATCCTTGCGAACATAAAGCCCCATGACATTGCCGTCGTGCGACGAAATCGCAGACGTCCGTACACTTGTCGTGTAAAGACCCATTGATCTCGCCTTACCCTCGCGTTAGTATTATTGCCTCTGCAGGATCATTGCACAAATATGACGAGCCTAAATTCTCTTGCGAAAACATAGCCTTATGACATTTTGCGTCTGTTTTGACACCCCCTAATGGAGAGCGTCGCCCTTATCATCTCCTGGTTGCCCCTTCAAGGAGGCGAAACATCGGCCATACAAGACTAGCTCCTCCCATCCGGTCTTAACAACAACCGTTGTTTTCGCAGCCTCTTATCCCTTATACCTATATGGTTTATGGTTACAAGATGCACCCTAAGTGGAGTTTTCTTCGGGCGAGTGCAACATATGCCAAGACTTGCCAAGAATGGCCGGGGTAGGTTCATCCATCCAGGCACTGGCTCAACCGTGTACCAGGCGCCTTGAGCATACACCTGACTCCTTGGAAGAGACCCTCGGTCGCCCAACCGGGTATAACCTTATATATATAGTTGGGAATCCAAGGTACCTCTCCGGATAGGCTTTCATGGGCCCCAAATTTTCATGACTCGAAGCCAGGAGCGGTGTAACCTTCCCCACAGCCATGTCGAGAGATACCCCCTTATATGACGCACTTTAGGTCTTACATTTGCCTCTTACGAAATGTTATTCGCGAACTAGGTGTACGCCATAAAGGTTCGTCCCATTCATTCATTCTTTTATTCGATCATTCTTCATCATTTGCTATTTTGCTTGCGAGATATTCGCCATTCATTCATTTAATCATTCATTATCTCTTGTTGTTTTGTTAAGCCATTCATGACTTCTTGTCATTCTTGTTACGAGATCTTCATGATTTTCTCGAAGAAGTACTTCATCTTGATTCATTTTTCCTCTCCCATTTTTACGGGTAATACTTCTTTAGATATAATCTATTCCACTGGTCTATCCAATTTTTGTCCCACATCTTTTCCTTCGGGATCTATCAATCTATATGCCCCCGTACCAACTACTTCTTTGATGATATAAGGTCCATCCCATTTTCTCGCCAACTTGCCTCCGCTTTCACGTTGATATATTGGGGTTTCTCGCGACACCAAGTCTCCAGTTGGAACTCACGTATTTTTACACGCTTGTTATATTCTCTAGCCGTCTTGATAATTCTCCATGTGTCGCAATGCCTTCTCTCGTTTTTCTTCCAATTCATCCAACTTGATTAGAATGTTAGCCGCCTAAGATTTTTATCCCAGCACCTCTTTTTTGGTTGTCGAATCACGACCTCTGTTGGGAGTAAGTTTGCTTCAACTCCGTAAGTTAAGCAAAAGGGGACATTCCCGTGGCTTCTCTTCTAGTTGTATTATAAGCCCATATCTTTTGCATTGGGTACTTGTTCGCACCATCCCCTATTGTGTCCTTCCAACTTTTTCTTCAATATATCGAAGAATTGTTTTGTTTGTTGCCTCCGCTTGGCCATTAGCTTGTGGATATAATGGGGTTGATTTTCCACATCTTATCTGAAATGCATTAAGCAGTAATTCTATATTTTGCCCTTCAAACTGCTTCCCATTATCAGATACCAATTGTGCGGGGATCCCAAATCTGCATATAATATTTTCAAATATGAAAGTAAAAACATCCTTATCGCGAATGTCTTTGGACCGCTTTCACCTACGCCCATTTTTGTGAAATAGTCCGTTGCGACAATTAAGTACCTTCTTTGTCCTGTTCCGGTAAAAATGGTCCCACAATATCTAAACCCCATTTTCCGAAAGGCCACACACTTCTCGAAGAATTTAATGGTGCTCCGGTGCATGTATCTTCTTCCCATGTCTTTGACAATCTTCGCAAATACTGGATATTGCTTTCGCGTCCTCATGCATATATGGCCAATAATATCCTTGTGTCTTTGCCTTATATGCCAAAGATCTCCCGCCGCTATGATTTCCGGCATCCCCACTATGCAGCATCTTCAATATGGTTTCTCCTTCTTTCCTTGTTAGACATCGAAGTGAAGGTCCATCAAAAGAACGCCGATAAAGCACGCCATCTCTTAATTCATAATTTGTTGCCCTATTCTTTAACTTGTGTGCTTCCAATCTATTTCTTGGTACCTCGCCTTTCATTAAGCACGCGTGAAGTTCTACTCTCCGGTCTTCCTCGCGACATTGCATTTCATCTACCACCATCATTATATCTCGCTTCTTGTCCTTCCTCTTTATTAATTGATGGCGCCCGATGGCGTCTGTATTTTGATATTCCTCGCAGTTGGGTCTGTCATCATACTTGATATAAAGGCAAAAGCGTCTGCGAGTCTATTATCTCTCCTTGATATATGCCTCCATTTTATTTTTGGTATCTGTGCTGACAACACTTCTACAAGCTTCCTATATTTCTGTAGGGATGGATCATTTGTAGCATACTTCTACATTATCCGACAAATTGCCAATTGCGAGTCAGTTGGTAATCCTCACATTCTCCGGTTTCATTTCTATTGCAAATCGTAAAGCATGTATTATAGCCGTACTCCGTTTCATTATTGGTAGACTCAAATTCCAATCTAAAAGCAAAAGCTAACTTATTGCCTTAAGCGAAATCACAACAATTCCCACTCCTTTACCTTCTCCATTTGATGATCCATCCACTAATATTTCCCACCGTGCAGCTCGGTTAACAAGTCTTTTGGATCTCCATGCTCTTCTTCTACATCCATCATTTCATCCACTGCTTCATCTTCCTCCAAAGGAAATTCTGCCAGAAAGTCTGCGACAACCTGTGACTTTGTTGAAGATAATATTTCATACTTGAGTTTGCAATGGCTTATTTGAGCATTCCATCTTTCGACTCTTCTTGATCTTTTTGAATTTGTCATTACTGACTCAAGTGGTACCTTTGTTACCACTCTAACAAAGATGTGCACGAAAATATATGCGAAGTTTAAACGCGCATAGACTAACGCCAGATTAGTTTTTCAATCTTTGAATAATTTCTTTCTGCACATTAAAAGTTTTGTTTGATATAATAGATTGGTTTTTCTACTCACTGTCCGTCGCGATAAAAAAATCGCACTTAAGGCATGCGATGTTGTCGCGAGATATATTAATAATTCCTCTCCACCGCTTCGCTTCTGCATAATGGATATATCCATTAAATGCTCTTTGATCCCTTGTAAAGCCTTTTCACATTCGTCCCAGTCACTTAAATTTCGATCCTTTTTTCGAACACCGAAAAAGTGTTTACACTTATCAGGATGACCGCGAGATGAACCTTCCTAGTGATGCTAGTAACCCATTCGACTTTTGAACATCCTTTACTGTCATGCAGTGTCGGCATATCGCGAATCGCTTACTTTCTCCGGGTCAACATGTATTCCTTCCTTTGATATAATGTAACCCAAGAACTTTCTGACGCTACTCCAAAGGTACATTTTTCGGATTGACTTTGATGTTGAAACGCCTCATTTGTTCAAAAATTTCTTTCAAGTCTCGCACATGATCTTACGCCTTTTTACTTTTTACTAACATGTCATCTACGTATACCTCTAGTGTTTTATGTATCCATTCTCGAATACCTTTTCTACCATCCTCGATATTTGCTCCGGCATTTCGCAAACCAAACGGCATTTTAGTATAGCGGTATAATCCTCTTGGAGCGAAGAAAGCGATGTGCTCTTGGTCTTCTTCGGCTAGGGGAATTTGATTGTAACCTTTGTATCCGTCCAACGATGATACTCTTTCATTCCCGACGATTCGACCCCGGTTGTGGAATGTCTGGTAATGGAAAAATGTCTTTAGGGCAAGCTTTATTTAGATCAGTGAAATCAATGCAAATCCTTATTCCCTTATTCTTCTTTGGAACTATAACCATATTCGCTATCCATTCGGGATATTTTGCTTGTCTAATAATTCCTGCATCCAAGCATCTTCTCGCGGTTCTTCTATCTCGATGGTGATATCTCACTATCTTTCTAATTCTTTGTTTGAATGGCTTCACATTTTTATCAATTTCCAACTTGTGACAGAGCTCACCGATGGATCTATACTGGGCACTTCATCCATATCCCACGCG
Organism: Papaver armeniacum; assembly: GCA_023531295.1. Taxonomy (NCBI): domain Eukaryota; kingdom Viridiplantae; phylum Streptophyta; class Magnoliopsida; order Ranunculales; family Papaveraceae; genus Papaver; species Papaver armeniacum. The sequence goes on along the minus strand of JAJJWW010007339.1, from coordinate 604,327 downwards.
AAGATATCTTTATAATCCCGCAATAGATCGACGGTTCTTTTCTCTTCATCCGCTCCCATGTTAGTTCCAATCTTTAGCATCTTGGGTTTTTCCTTAGTTCCAATATTCACTTCTTTGGTTTGCTCTCCGCGACATAATCGGCCTTCGGTTCTCCCATAGGGTCGGTCCTTTTGGTTCTTTCGCAAGATAATTTTCTTCTCCAGAGATCTCGCTAGGTATGCCTTTTCCTTCTTTCGCTCTTATCATGTAAACTCTGAATTCTTCTTCTTTTTAGCCGCCCTTGCCATCTTCTTGCGATACTTTGATATACTCTTTCGCTTGTTTACTTGTTCTTCGCAACACTTTACTTCATTTTGATAGTATATTCTTCCTTTAGCAAAGATCCTTTGATCTCGCCGACTCCTAAGTTGGTGTAGGAAATTTGATACATTGATGAAGCGTCGACGCCACGACTTTTATTGCATGTATCCACGGTCTTCCTAGTAATATGTTATATGGTGATTCCATATCCACTACACTCAACGTCACTGTGTTTGATTCCTCCTAACGGAATACGTATTTCTATCTCCCCTTTAACTTTTGTTATGGATTTACCAAAACCTTGGATATTATATGCCGCGAAAATCATATCTGCGTCTTTATATCCCATCTTTTTGTAAGCGTGATAAAACATGATGTTCACCCCGGACTTCCCGTATCAATTAAAACTCCATTCACTACCCATGTTTTCACTTGTTTCTCTAATTCCTCTCCTTCCTTATACGCATTTATTGTGATCACCAATGGAGATGCGTGATCCAAATTTTCTTTGGATATTTCCCCCGCCGTGAATGTTATCTCTTGTTTTTCCCAAGCCTTCAAAGGTGATGTTATTTCTCTATCCGTAATCTTCTTTCCTTCAAAATCTCGTTTGTGTATTCTTCCTCGATATTTTCATGAAACTCACTAATCATTACTCTTGTGTCCTGTGATTTGCACGCCATATCTTTTCATCCAATTTAAGATTTTCCTTTCTCATTTTCCTGATTCAACCAACTTTAATTACAATCTTCTCTCTTTTACAAATGATCTTCCCTGTTTCTAGCGCATATGTAGTTGCAGGAAATCCCACACTACACCCCTTACTCAGTTTTGCTTGACTAATCCATTGAAAGATGTGTGATCAAGAATATTTATTAATTGATTTCATAAAATGTTTACACAATACAATAGAATTACACTTAGAAATTAAAGCGCTCTTCGAACTTTCTCTCTCCTAATGACTTGCTTCACAATTCAAAAGATCTCTCCCCCAATCAGACTTATTGAGCCCTTTATATAGGGTAATACATAGTGGATGACCACTAAGCTATCCTTTATTTTCGGGGAATGTCTCGCGAAGTGTCGCAAAATGCACGAATATTCATTCTCGAAACTTCTTAACCCTCGCCGAGCCGTGTCTTCCAATTGTTTTGGGTGTCGCTATTCATCGCGTCGTTTATTGTAGCTCCTGCGACTCCCTCGCGACGCCGTCGTTCATTAATGCTGCGAGCCTTGTACGTTGCGATATTATGATCCTACACCGTGGTCCACATGAACCTGCTTCATTTCCTTAGTATATCGAAGAATGATTTGCATTTATCCGATGATCTTGCTATGAATCTTCCCATGGAGGTTAAAATTCCATTTAGATTTTGTACTCCTTTTAGTGTTGTGGAGATGGCATTTCCATTATTGCTGACCTTTCTGGTCCACTTCTATTCCTCGCTTAGTTACCAAGTATCCTAGGAATTTTCCCGAGGTTACTCCAAACGTGCATTTCTCCGGTTCACTTTCATGTGAAAGCTTCTCATGGCTTCGAATATTTCCCTTAGGTCCGACAAGTAGTTTTTCGCCTCTTTGCTCTTGACAAGCATATCGTCCCACGTAGACCTCCGGTATCTTGCCTATCCACGGCAAAGATTTTGTCTACCAATCGCCGTATGTTTCCCAGCGTTCTTTAGTCCAAAAGGCATCCTTGTATAACAATAAGCCTGTGGGGTAAAGAACACGGTATGCTCTGGTCTTCTCGCAAGGGCGATTTGGTTGTAACTCGGTATCCATCCATGAAGGATAGTCTCTGGTGACCTTCGGTTGCATTGACCAGGTGGGTCAATATTTGGCAGCGAGTAGCTGTCCTTGGGGCACTCCTTGTTGAGGTTGCTAAAGTCGATGCAAATGCGCACGCCTCCGTTCTTCTTAGGTACGATCACCATATTGGATATCCACATGGCATACTTGACTTCTCGTATGAATCCTGCTGCTAGTAACTTTTGCAACTCCTTTTCTACCGCTTCTTGGTAGATATCTGCCACCTTGCGGATACGTTGTTTGAATGGTGGTATTTCCGGTTTGAGCCGAAGATGGTGGGAGACCAAATTCGGGTCAATTCCAGGCATGTCTTCCATTGACCATGCGAAGATGTCTGGGTGATCCCGTAGTAGCCTTTGTAGTTGCATCTCCTCGTCTTTTTCTAGTAAAGTTCCGATGTTGATCATCTTTGGTTCTCCCTCCGTTCCGATGTTGATTTTCTTTGTTGGTTCCACCGTTGAGAAGGTTTGTTTCTGAGGACGTTGAGGAGTGCTTTTCGTAATTGTCATTTGGTGGAGACATCCATTTGCTGGTCTTTGCGGATGTACTTGCTTCTTGAACCGAGGGCTTCGGGCACTTTGAAACCTCTCCGTTCTTTACTTGATGGCATTTGCCTTTCATATTTTTCTTTCGTGTTGTTGTGCGGCAACTCTTTATTCGTTGAGTCTGACCTCCGCTAGATTGCATAGCCTTGCATCTTGTTGATCACCTTTGATTTCTATTCCCCCATGGGTGTAGGGAATCGAAGGTATTGGTGATAGGTCGAAGCTGTTCCTCTCAACCGATGGACCCATAGTCGTCCCATGATGAAATTGTAGGGCGAAGGTGCTTCCACAACACAGAACCTTGTATTGGTTACTAAGGGTCCCATGCGTACCTGCAAGACGATTTCTTCTTTTGGTATAGAGATTGCTCCGTTGAAACCATATATTGTGCAAGTGGACGAATCCATTTGCTCGGTCCAGTTTCCCATACGTAAGTAGGGCTCGTGAGAACAGAGTACATTTAACGAGTGCCCAATCAATGAGGACCTTACGGTGATGGTGGTTTTTAGACAAGGGGTAAAATCGTAAAACCCCATGACCTAGTGTTACCCGCAACACATTAACTAAGAGCATTTAACTCGGGTGTAAATAATTAATAGGGTATTTTTTTCAAAATACCAGATTAGGTTTTCAAATACGTAACCCTAATTCCAAAACCAAGCCGCACTCTGCGCACCATGGCAACCATGCCAAACCAAGCCGCACTCTGCATACCATGGCAACCATGCCAAACCAAGCCGCACACCTGCGCACCATGGCAGCAATGCCAAACCAAGCCGCACTCTGCGCACCATGGCAAAGAATGCCAAACCAAGCCGCACTCTGCGCGTCATGGCAACCATGCCAAACCAAGCGCACTGCGCCCATGGCAAAACAATGCCAAACCAAGCCGCTCTGCGCACCATGGCGGCAATGCCAAACCAAGTCAGCTCTGCGCATCATGGCAACCATGCCAAACCAAGCCGCACTCTGCGCACCATGGCAACCATGCCAAACCAAGCCGCACTCTGCGCACCATGGCAACAATGCCAAACCAAGCCGCACTCTGCGCATCATGGCAACCATGCCAAACCAAGCCGCACTCTGCGCATCATTGAACAATGCCAAACCAAGCCGCACTCTCTGCGCACCATGGCAACCATGCCAAACCAAGCCGCATCTCGCACACCATGGCAACAATGCCAAATTTCAAGCCGCACTATGCCATTGGCACACGCCAAATATAGCGCCCTAGGCTGCAAGACTTGCAACTAGGTCAACATGGCCGCACGTGCCATTGGCACATGCCAATACGTGCAAAGCCATATTCCAAGTCGCTATGCCATTGGCACACGCCAAATATAGCGCCCCTAGGCTTGCAAGACTTGCAACTAGGTCAACATGGCCGCACATGCCATTGGCACATGCCAATACGTGCCGCAAGCCATATTCCAAGTCGCTATGCCATTGGCACACGCCAAATATAGCGCCCTAGGCTTGCAAGACTTGCAACTAGGTCAACATGGCCGCACATGCCATTGGCACATGCCAATACGTGCCGAAGCCATATTCCAAGTCGCTATGCCATTGGTACACGCCAAATATAGCGCCTAGGCTTGCAAGACTTGCAACTAGGTCAACATGGCCGCACATGCCATTGCTTTATGCCAATACGTGCCGCAAGCCATATTCCA